>JAODAL010008013.1:0-120938 GCA_025379985.1 Phyllomedusa bahiana | reverse complement strand
TATTAAAGACGATTTTGATTTATGGGGGAATAGTTTAAATTCATTTTTAAAAATTTTTTTTTTTTGTTTTTCAATTTTTATTCTTTTTTCTTTTTTACACCATTCACATTTCACACTTAATATCTTGTTACATTAATTCTACAGGATATTAGGGTCACATGGATACCTAATATGTGTAGGGTTTTTTGTGTATAATGTATGCACAATTATTTTTTATTAAATATTTATTTTTATTTTATTTATTTTTTCTACACTTTTTATGTTTTTTCCTTTTTTTTTAAATCCCATGAAGGGAGAACTGTTTTTTAAATTTTTTTTTTTTTTTTTTTACTCTTAGTAATGTATTAGCATATTTATATATGCTAATACATTACAATCTGTGTCAGTCTGACACAGGGCAGCACACAGTCTGCCCTGGTAACTGGCTTGTTACACAGACATCCGTGGGGCTACTCTAGGTCCAAAAGACGTCGTGCAGACGAACGACCTGAAAATGCCCAACGTCAAAACACGGCGGGCAGTCATTCAGGAGTTAATAAAAAATGATTGTGCATACATTACACCAGGGGCATCGCTAGGCTTATGCCCCAAATAAAACTGCCAGTGCACCGAACCTCATCAGAACCTGGAGAGCCAACGGTCTCTTCAACTGTATTTTTTTCTTCTGGATGCACATACAGTTGATGGCTTCCATGAAGCAGAGAGTGAGCGCTCCCTGCTCTGCAGAGTACACCGGTGAGCCACAAGCAGGCTTGCGACCCTCCAGAGTATCAGGCACAGGTGGCGTGAGAACGTCATCATGGTGCCTGCGCAGCATGATGACGTCACGCCACCTGTGCCGGGAAGAAGACGGAGACTAAAGATGCCAAAAGACGGTGCACGGTCGTTAAGGGGTTAAAGCACCTAAGAGCAGTGTTCCCCAACTCCAGTCCTCAAGGCCCACCAACAGGTGATGATTTCTGGTTTTCCTTAGCATTGCACAGGTGATTTAATTATGCTGCACAGGTGATTTACTTACTGTGCATTCTGTGGGATATCCTGAAAACATGACCTGTTGGTGGGCCTTGAGGACTGGAGTTGGGGAACACTGCTCTAAAGCACTAGGGCTAAGGTGCAACTTCTACTTCTGCATGTAACGATCTGGCGATGACAGTAGGCATTGATGATCATCGGTTAGCAGGTGTGGATCACCTGTGACCACCGCAGGCGAGATGGTATTGGAGACTCACTCCAGGGAGCGGAGTCTAAGGGGCCTCCGGTCTTCTCTGGAGCCTGCCACAAGGCCAGACTTTGCTGTGGAGACACCACAGGTCGCTACCCCTGACGTGGCTACCCGCGGTGACAGCTGAGGTGCAGGACAGGGACACTGGGAGCGATGGTAGCAGGTAAAGCTGTAGAAGGACCACAGGTCCCAGGAGGGTAGCAGATAGGCATAGCGACAAGAACAGCAGGAGTAAACGGACAGATGCAACGGAAGGAATACAGCAGGTAACTGGACAGGTGCAACAACAGGTAACAGCAGGAATAAACGCAGGAGCAAAGACAGCAGATAATTAACAACAGCCAGATGGTCAATAGCTCTGATGGACAGCAAAAACTAAATCAGGCATCTCAGGGGTTAAGTCTTGAATAGCAGAACCCAGAAGCAGGTCAGGCACTTAAAGGGAATGTGTAATCAAAAAATGAGTCATTGTTTAAGTCCCATTTTTATGTTAAACACATTTTTTAGGAATTTATGGTTGTTGTTTTTTTATTTTTCAGATTAGTTTCAATATTTTTTAATGATTCTTAAGGCTTGCAGTTTTCACTTTGGCTACTAGGCCTTGTTTGTACTGCTTTAACAGCAGTCATAGAGATGCTTTACAGTAGCTTCATGCACATAGGAGACCTAATACTGACTCGGTCCCATTCACTTCTATAGGAAAGTTTTTTAGTCATGCTCTGTGACCTGGGAAGAAATCAGTGTTCAGGGAGGTGAAAGGGTGAACTGTGACTATCTCCTCTTGTGACTGGTGGATCCTGTGTTATCTATTCACACTGGGGTCTACTTTCAGTTTGACCCTCTTTGTGCTGATAATGAGCAGACAACTGAGAATCTTTCTGTACAGAGCAGGAAGTGTCAGACTACTATTAGGCTTAGTGGCCAATGTGAAAACTGCAGGACTTAAGAATTATTAAAAAATATTGAAAGTGATATGGAAGATAAGAAAAAAATATAACCAAAAATTCTTTAAAAATGTGTTGAACATAAAAATGTGAGTTAAACAATAAGTCATTTTTGATGACACATTCCCTTTTTCCCTTTAAATAAACAATACAATGAACTTACCCTGGAGAAAGGGCAGGAAGTACCTCTTATAGCCAGGGGTCACAGGTCAAGAGGTAGGCAATTGGAACATGGTCCCATTAAATAGCAGAAAGCTGCCGCGCGTGCACCTTGGGAGGCGCAGTGTGCGCACAGGACCCCAGGAAGCAGGAAAGAGGGTTTATGAGTACTAAGTGCAAGCGAGCAGTGCCGCCGGACACATACACTCGCAGCAGCCGGGACAGGAACCAGGACAGGCAAGTATACAGCAGTGGGAACACAGGCTGCCATGACCCCTACACAGTGAGCCACAGCGGAGCCATGGCAGACACAGACACACCACCGGCCCTGGCAGGGACCTCGGCATGAACCGTGACACTGCTGGCCTGTTACTACACTTCAGCCTGGGATAAGAGCTTATAACCTGCCATTGCATAGACAGCATTCATTCAATCAGACATTGTTTTGTGTGATATTTGTGTATTTGTCTAGTACAAATGCAAGGTGAACACTTAGGGCCACATGTATGAAAACTGTCTAGTTCTAAAACTCACTTTGTTGCCTATAGCAACCAATCAGAGTGCCCCTCTCATTTCATATAGTGCTCTGTAAAAATGAAAGGGGCGTTCTGATTGGTTGCTTTGGGCAACAAAGTGAGTTTTAGACCTAGACAGTTTTCACACATGTGGCACTTAATGTGGTGATTTTATAATTATAGCAATGGGTTGTATTTATTCTATAGACAGGTAAGTGTAAATAAATTATAATAAATAACATCACAACAGTCCTCAAATAATACATAAAAACCTTTAGGATTTTGACAAATATTTTAGATTATATTAGTAATGAATCGCCAGCTCTCTTCACAAGCAATACAGCGCCAGCCGCTGGATGTAAGTAGGGTCCTGCCCATAACTCAGGTATAGGTCAGCTATAACATATACTCTGAATGAATAACAACTGTGGCAAAAACACTCAAGTAGCGCACAGCAATACCAATACTCATGAAACATTAAAAAAAATATGTAGTCATAAAATATAAGAGGTTTTTTAGATTGTTTTGCCAATACAAAGAAAACTCTTTAAACTATGAAAACCCCAACAGCCATGCAAAGAGAATAATGAAATAATAACATTTCCTGGCCCAAATGGCTCTGGGTCAGTTTATTGCAGCTTGGGCATGGACATTTTTGTGCAGTTCTTCAAAGGTTGTCTCTGGTGCCTCTGTAGCTTTGGCTAACTCATTCGCACTACTCCATTGGCACAGTGGCAACCTCTACTGCTCTGCACTACAATAGTATCAAAGTTTAACTTGATAATCAACCATAACTACCAACTCTTCCAAAAGGTATGCAAACCCTTTCTGAAAATGGATGTTTCCAGGAGGATTGATGGTATTTCTGGCCTAAGTGTATGTATTTTTGAACATTCTGGGACAGGTTTGAAAAAATCTCCCAGATAACTTAAGGAGTTAGTTGGCAAATATGCATATAATGTGTTATGATGCTCTCTAATAGAGAGTTATCTCAACTTTTTTAACAGCTTTCATTGTGTCCTCAGATAGCATAACACAGTGCAGTAAGATATCACTGCCCATTAATATTTGCAACAACCATATTTAGCCAGAGGCATTTTTTGTGCCTCCGTATGATGGAATGCACATAAAGTAGGAGCATCAAATACACTAGCAATGATATGTTATGCACCTAAATTATGCGATGCGCCTACATAGGCGCATAAATTTTGCTATGCGAGGTATACCACACACTAGATTTTTGACATGTTCCTGGCAGAGGTGGAGCCCTAGGCGATCACCCACCTATGCCTACCTGACGTCCCTGCCCTGTGGAAGGTCAGTTGTCACAATGTCAGAATTTGGGGCTAAAAAAAAATGTGAGCACATGAAGGACACATGCACAATGAGCAGACACAAAGTCTACGGTCTCTTCTTTTTTGCCGAGGATACTGTAACTGGCCACTCCTACTTTGACAAGTTAAAGGAATAGCTGCAGCCGTAGCTAGAAGAAGATCTATCAGAAGAATGGTGCACTGCCACATTCACTGACACCTGAATGAAACTCTACTGTAATGTTGGATTACCTGCAGTGGAAACAATTCATCAAAGTTGTACTGGCCCCATGATCACTATTTCTAACACCCTGCTACTTCTTTGTGTGGGCTTCATCAAGGAAGTGTATCTGCCCCACGATCCCCACCTTAGCATCAGGTTCTGAACGACTTGAGACAATGCATCACTAAAACAGTAGAGTCAATATCTGAGGATATACTGGCACATGTCTGAACAAAACTGGACTACTGCCTGGACATCTGCTGTGTCACCAATGAAAATTACTTTGAACATTTGTAGTGTATAGATACAACTTGGATAGATATTGTATCTTTTCACGTTAATAAATCTGTGCTATGTTCTCTCAGTTATAAAAACTGAGGCTATAATGTAGCACCATCCTTTTTAACTGACCTATAAATTCAATATAATCTTGTAGATGATAGCTATAAAGAGAGGAAGAGCTATGTATATATATATATATATATATATATATATATATATATATATATATATATATATTTATATATATATATATATATATTATATATATATTATATATATATATAGTATTAGAATACTTATCTGAGTTCATATGTAGTGCCACAGAAATAAGTTCAAGTTATACATTGTGAATTGCATAATTACATGTAACATACATCAGTAAGCAAAAGGGCATAGCAGGTTGCTTATTACACCTTCTCAATTAGCAGATTATTATAACCTAATGATTGACAGGTGGCGGTTCAATTATGGGTCATCTGTCTTTTTGCATCTTAGTCTCTCATGTGTAATATGCTTAAAATACTTCCCTGCTACCCACAGGCTCTCTAATCTATTACAACATGCTGTTCATAATCTGCTTTACAGGAAACTAACTGAGCTCCTGAACATTACAAAGTGGAGTGATGGTTAAGGTTTATTCTGGCCCATGTCCATTATTTGAATAAGTTAAACAAATATAAAATTCATATGCACTTTATCACAAAACTACATCTTAAAAAACAAATTTAACCTGCAACCTAATCTACGTATATAGTTAAAGGCTTATGCTATGCTATATCTTTAAAACAGATTGAACAGTAAAATTTGTGGGTTCCTTTATGAGCCACAGCACCAGGATATCTAGTCAAATATGATTGACTTTTGGAGTTAACCAAGATTTAACTATTTCTGGAAATAAATGGAAACATTTGCTTTTGTGAAATTTACATGAAATCTTTACATGGAAAGAACATTGGGTTACTACATTATTATCTGTTACCCATGGAATCGTGTAGTTGCTATTTATTTTTTACCAAATTTTCAACCTGGAGCTGCCAGGCATGCTATTTTTTTCTCTATATCACATTACATTCAAGGAATGCTGCTGATACCTTCTTGACTCCACATCTACTCCTGAGAGTTTATCCATCCTCTTTCCTCTTCCATAATTTTCCTACTTATTGTACTTTATATAGTTTCCTTCTTAATATAACTTCCAGTTGCTATGAAAGATCTCATCTACTAACCCTTGCTTAACCACTCATAAGAACCTTATAAATGGCATAAGATCTCATGCACACATAAGGATCTGTGTCAGATAGATCCATAATACAACACCCAATGTGGCCTGATAGTTAACCTCTGTGTGCCTCCAATTCTATGGGTAGGTTCACCAAGGTTTTATATTATAGATTTTGTAGGAATCCACAATAAATCTTCACATGTTCATGCTACAGTGTATTACAATGGTTTTCTGCCGTGGAAGCCATATTCATCGAGGCACTATATGGCAGCACATAGATTGTTTATGGGCTAGTAACATAAATGCCTAGAGATTTTGGGTCACATGTATGAACCTGTTTAGTTCTAAAACTCACTTTTCTGCCCATAGGTTACTATGGGCAAAAGAGTGAATTTTAGACCTAAGCAGTTTCATACATGTGGCCCTTCGTGTGCTACAAATCAGGATCTGCATATGCAGCAATGAAATACATGTTCACTTAAAGGGTAATTTAATCATTATTAGTAATAATTAGTAGAGATGAAACAGAAAAAAACATTCTCTACATAGTAATGCTAGTCCAATGGGGTTGTGTTATGATTTTGTAGGACTGAAGGTCCCTACAAAAATTATTTTAATAGCAAAGGGATGCTCCCACCATAGACTTTGATGGCCTATCACTAGGAGATTGATGTAGGGGCTCTGTTGGAACCCTAGCAGTAGGAGACATTGTTCACTTGGATTTAGAACATTTTTCGTGCCCTAATATATAAATATATACATATGACACTTCAAAGTTATAAGAAAGTGTCAATTAATGGTCACAAATGAAATACGTTTTAAAAGAAAACACAACTCATTTCATTTAATATGTGAAACACGTTGGCTTTTCTTTTAAATCTTATTTCATTTGTGCCAATAAATTGACACTTTCTTAGAACTTTGACGTGTTTTTATATAGGTATTTATTTATATATTAGTGCACATACATTTTTCTAAATCCGAGTGCCCGAAGTCTCCTACAATAAGGCTTCCAACAGAGCCCCTACATTAAAGGAGTTGTCTCATTACAAGCTTTCAGCCTGTCAGTGAGCCTGATAGTTGAATTGAGGGGCGTGCTTCTTGGTCTGTCTCTTCTGCTCCCTCTTCCCCCCTCCCCTCAGCACACAGGCAGCTCTGTATCTTCTATACAGCAAGTGGTAGGGGGTTTGCTGACAGAGTTAACCCTGTGTGTGCCTGCCTTGGTCTGTTGCAGGAGAGGGCTGATCTATGAGTGTAGAGAGGTCTGTGAAGCTGCTGTGTATGCTAATAGCAGAGCAGAGGGGATGCAAGTGTTCCTATATCCCCTGCTTAGCTTACAAGTCTCCACATCTCCAGCAGCAACAAATCCTGTCAGAACAGACACAGGGCAGCTGGGAAGTGTTACTATACTCAGGCACTAGTACAGCAGAGAATGAAGTATTCACATGCCTGATCTGTTCTATTAGTATAGTGACAGTTCCACAGACACATCATGATTATAGTAACACACAGGGTCACTGCTGTCACAGGGAAGCAGGCACACACAGGGTTAATCCAGGCAACAGGGACACAGAAGCCAGAGTCCTCCCTCCCCCTCTCTCCACTACAGAAGCATTCTGTGTGGGAGGGGCTCTCTGCTCTGACCTGTCTTCAAAGGCTGATGAGTCATACAGACCTGACAGCCAGTAAGATAAGGATCAACAGGTCAGCTGCTATAGAAATTTGAGAAGCTGATGCACTCCTACTAACAAGGCTATCTCAAAATCAGTAGGACATTTGTAATGAACATATATTGCAAAGCTGCTTGTTTTTTTAAAGATCTTTTAATTAAAACCCAATCATTGTAGCGAGACAACCCCTTTAATTCATCTGCTTTCCTGACAATCCTTCTGTGCGAGGATTCTTCAGCATTGGAGCATGGCAGCTGGATTAAACTACAGGCTATATATTGTGTTGTTCTGCGTTTGTACAACCCACTCAGGTGAGTAGCATAAAATCACACTATACTCTCTGCATTGCTCTGAAAACTATAACACACTAGGCATGCACTTGTCTTTCTTCTTTCCCATTTTTTTCTTTTAGCACTTCAAAAGGATCATATCACTAGGATATGCCATCAAAATCGGGTCTCACCTCTGGGACCTACAGCTATCTCGAGAGTAGGCCTCAGAGGTGGGAACCACCCTCTTTGCCAGCACAAAATGGAGAGCAGGTCATGCTTGTGCATAACTCTCCATTCTGTTCTATGGGTGTTCGGCTGTACTTGGCACAACTATCTCTCCACTCTGAGCCAACATTTTCAGGGGCATATTCCCAAGTTAGGTGCGGGGACCAGAGATTGCATATCCTGTCGCTATGCCATCAAAGTCTATGATGGGTATATCCCCTTAAGCAGTGCTAGTTTTATATCATGACTAGTTAATATTTTTTATAAGATAACCAATTAAACAGCAAAGACATCTCTAGTAGAGAGTTACACTATGTTAATTTTTTTTATAGAAAATAATGGAAAATAACACAGGATCCTACTATGATGAAGCTTGTCTGCCAATGGCATCATATTCCAGTCAAGTTATACAGTTATGTTTTACATCTAAGAACAAAAAGACTATGATGTAGGTGAACACTAGTTGCATGTATTTCAGGATTGGGAACAATAAAACTAACATAATATACTGAGACACTGACAAAAAAGCTGCTAATAAGGATATATTTGAAAGTGATATCAAAGTACAAAAACAGTAACATTTCAGTATGTAGTAGTTACATTATTTATAGAACATAATAAAACCAGAAAACAAAGAATGCGCTATTGAAATAAGTCATTGGGTGACATTCATCAGTTTTATATTGTACTGTTCAATTAGCCAACATTTAAAGGAAACGTATAATGCTAACCAATTTTCAGATAGAACACAATTTAGTATTTATACATACATTCAGCTTAAAAGGGTCAATGTGAATTCTTACTGTTTTATTTTTATTTAGGTATACATTTTATACAAAGAATGGAAATCTACACATGTGGACCAAATTGTTGGCATCCTTCTACTACATAAGGAGCAATCAACAATGGTCACGGAAATAACGTGAAACTTAGAAAAGTAATGATACATTTAAATTTACTAAAAATCAACTAATAAAAATTAGATATTGTGTTTGAATTGTGTTTCAACCAAAAATTTTAATAAAAAAATATAATAAAACTTGCCTGGACAAAAATGATTGTACCTCTAGAAAAGACTGAAAATAATTTGACCACAGGGACATGTTAAACTAAGGTGTGTCCTGTAATTAGCATCACAGGTATCTTCAAACTTCTAATCAGTCAGTCTGCCTATTTAAAGGATTAAAAAATAGTCACTGTGCTGTTTGATATCATGGTGTGTACCACACTGAATATTGACCAAAGGAAAAAAAGGAGAGAGTTGTCTCAGGAGGTTTGAAAGAAAATGTTATACAAACATGTTAAAGATGAAGGCTATAAGACGATTTTCAAATAGCTTTATGTTCATGTTACTACAATTGAACATGTTATTCAGAAGCTTAAAGGAGTTGTCTCATTACAAGCTTTCAGCCTATCTCTGTGCCTGGCAGTTGAATTGAGGGGCGTGCTTCTTGTCTGCCTCTTCTCCTCCCTCTTCCCCCCTCACCTCAGCACACAGACAGCTCTCCTCTGTAACTGCTATACAGCAAGGGGGGTGGTGAGGGGGTTTTCTGCCAGAGTTAACCCTGTGTGTGCCTGCCTAGGTCGGTTGCAGGCTCCTGGATCAGCTGTATTGTTAGTTCCACGGAGACATATAGAGAGGGCTGATCTATGAGTGTGGAGAGGTCTGTGAAGCTGTGTATGCTAATAGCAGAGCAGGGGGGATGTAAGTGTTCCTATACCCTCTGCTTAGCATACAAATCTGCACATCTCCAGCAACAATCAGAACAGACACAGGGCAGCTGTGTCAGGATGTGTCACTAGTACAGCAGAGCATGAAGCGTTCACATGCTGATCTTATCTATTAGTCACAGCTCCACAGACACATCATGATTATAGTAACACACAGGGTCACTGCTGTCACATCTATTAATCAGCCTCACCACTGCTCTTCTCAATCTGTGTAGAGAGCAGAAGGAAGCAGGACACACAGGGTTAATCCAGGCAGCACAGACACAGAAGCCAGAGCCTTCCCCCTCCCTCCACTACAGAAGCATTCTGTGCGGGAGGGGCTCTCTGCTCTGACCTGTATTCCTGAAGGTGATGAGTCATCAGACCTGACAGCCAGTGAGATAAGGATCAACAGGTCAGCTGCTATAGAGATTTTAGAAGCTGATGTACTACTACTAACAGGGCTAACTCAAAATCAGTAGGGCATTTGTAATGAACATATATTGCAAAGCTGCTTGTTTTTTAAAGATCTTTTAATTAAAACCCAATCATTGTAGCGAGACAACCCCTTTAAGGTCTATGGGACTGTAGATAACCTCCCTGGAAGTGGCCGTAAGTGGGAAGAATTGAAGAGATTAATAACATGAATGGTAACCAAAGAGCCCAGATCAACTTTTAAAGAGATAAAAGGTGAACTCCCAGGTCAAGGTACATTAGTGTCAAATCATCCGCTGCTGTCTTTACCAAAGTGGACTTCATGGAAGACGACCAAGGAGGAAACCAATGTTGAAAGAAAATCATGCCAGAATATATATTGACAAGCCACAAACTTCTGGGAGAATGTCCTTTGGACAGATGAGTCAAAACTGGAGCTTTTTAGCATGTCACAACAATTCTATATTCACAAATGCAAAAATTAAGCATCCAAATAAAGAATATTGTACCTACTGTGAAACATGGAGGAGGCTCAGTTATGTTTTGGAGCTGCTTTTCTGCTTCTAGCACAGAGTATCTTGAATCTGAACAATGAAATCTCATGACTATCAATGCATTCTGGAGCAAAATGTGCTGCCCATTTCCCATTTTCAGAAAGGTTGGTCTCAAGTCACAGGTCAAGGGCCTTCCAACAGACAGTTAAAAACATCAAAGAATGGCTGTGAGCTAAGTATTGGACTGTTCTGCTGAAACATGCAGTCTGGAGGAAGCACCTTTACACCTGAGAGCTGGAGCAGTTTACTTATGAGGAGTGGGCCAAAATATCTGTGGAAATGTGCAGAAGTCTCATTTAGAGTTATAAAAATCGTTGGTTTGCAGTGATTGTCTCAAAAGGTTGTGTAACAAAATATTAAGTTGGGAGTATCATCATTTTTGTCCAAACCAGTTTTAATAGTTTCTTTTAAACATTTTTTTGGTTGAATCACAATTCAAAAGAAATGTCTGATTTTTAGTACTTGATTTTCAGTAAATTTTAATTTATTATTACTTTTGTCAGTTTCAAGTTTTATTACCATTGTGAGTTTTTCTTTTTTTAATTGACGAGTACCAACAATTTTGGCCACATGTATATTGCTTATAATAAAACCCAACCTAAAAAAGTGAACTCTGTGGAAGTGTAACTATCAAGTCATAATGTTCAGCATCTACTTTCTACTTATAAATGTAGTGCAACTGAAGGTTGATGAAGTGCACCCTCTATACGTACATGAAAACGGTTACCAATACAGAAGGCACACCTTAAGCATTAAAGTACACAAATACCAGAAACAAAAAGACAGGAGCAAACAGCTTAGTGAGCACAATGTGTAATTTGGTTGTTAAACAAAAAGAAATAGTGTATTTTATGAAAGGTGTAACATATCTTTAAAATGTATACATATGTATCACATATATGTAAATAAAACAGTTCTCATAACTCTCTTAATTGCACAGCATCGGACATATTCCTATGAATTCAAACTGTCCCCTAGCCAACCATCAGTCCAAGGGACTGTGGAGGTTACCTCAAGCTAACCATATACATAAAAACACAGACTAGCTGGACAGCTATTTTTGCTGACTTCACCAAAAAATGCAGCTTCAGTTCATCTAGTGGGCATATTTATTTCAATGGGTAGAGGGGAGTAAGCCACTGCCAGACACATCTGAGATTCAACATTTTTCTTTCTTCTGGCACTGAGGAAAAGTTGGCAGGACCAGATGCACAGGAGATTGTTAAACAATCCCATCTGTAGTAGTAGCTTTGGCTGACTTTTCTCTCCTATAAATAGATAACTTTAGTATTACAAATGATGCTGACAACCATTGAATCTGAAAAACTATTTCCAGTCTTATTGGAAGGAAAACAATTTTCTATCCAATCAGAAAATAAATAGATTCATAGACCGTAAATGTGAGATAGGTAATCAGATGAATGATAGATAGAAAAGAGAGTCAATACACATATAAAAAAGAAAAAATCAATAAAAACTGAGATAGAGAATTATGTTAAAAGTAGATCATATATGTGATAGTGAGATATGACATAGATATGATTAACTAGAAATGATGGAGATAGAAATGAGATACATATACATTATATGACATAAGATAGCCAGAGATGATATCAGATAAATCAATTAAATAAGCAAATGTAGATAGATAATAGTAGATAGATAATAGATAGATATGAGATATAGAGATAGTAGTAGATAGTAGAAGAGATTGGAAGATAGAAGTAGAAGATAGAAGATAGATAATAGATAGTATATAGTTTGACAGATATGATCTAACATCTATATGATTATAGATAGTGTAATATTTTACATGGTCCACTTGTTGATGGGGTCTGTAAGGAAAGCTGTTTGGAAAGGGTTACCTCTTAGAGCTCTAGTCTAAGTCGTAATGAGCTGTACCTGGTATAGTGTGCTATAGGCCACATGTATAGATGTATGCACAAACAAATCCACGACCACATGCGGAGGCCAAAGGCCACACAAGTTTGGTAGAAATAGCTTTACCAGCAAACTTTTGTGGCTATTGACTACTGCATGTGGACATGGTTTAGTCTGCATGCGGTTGTTGTAGCTTGTGAATTCAATCTTATAACCAAGCTTTACTGATCTCTTGGTCTCCCAGCATGGTGAGACAAAGAATCTAAATCTCTGTGGGGGTATGACAAGTACGGCAAAGTGCATTAAAAACTGGGGCTTTACTTGAATCAATTGAGATTAGCTCAGCCTTGTCCAGACAGTCACAGCTGTTGGGATCAATGGAACCTGTCACTATTTCTGGTTAAAACATACATTTCCTGACAGGCTCCCTTGAACACTGTTTGTCTACATCCTGCTATGGTGTCACACTTACATATGACATTGTATTGTATTGTATTTATAAGTATGGCTTTTTATATGAATTGTGCCAAATGTATTAAGAGGAGCATGTCTCTTGATAAAGCTGGTCATGCTGGTCCATCATGAAGTCAGGAAATAAAATCCACACCTGCGTTTCTGCCAAAACTGAGCCATTTTTTGGTTTATATCTTAATGTATTTGTCCGCAAGCTTAGGACCCCATTGAAACAACTTTGCCCACTTTTGCACTTCACATTCCAATTTTCATGAGTAAAAATACTAAATTTTAGCACAATATTGTTGCATACAATGATTTGTACAAATTTTGTTTGCAGTTTACACTAAAAATGATTTAATGTATGCATAAGTGTTATATCTGTCACTGCATTATGACATTGAGAACTTATTACTGAAAGAAACAGTAAACTGTAATCTTCATGATGACATAACAGTTTTCTAAATTAAAGGGACACATTAGCGTTCCATGGTGCTTACTATCTAGTGGCCGATGACTTAGCTGTTATAATACATTTGAAGGCAGTTGACACAAATGTTTGTGACAGACATTGTAAGTACAACATCTAACGTTTATGTATGGGCAGTAAAGCCTTACATATGGCTGCATGTGCTTTATAACAACATCAGACAGCAGACTATTGTTATTGAAAAACTAAGAAACAATCACAGTTACAAAAGCAAAAGTCAACATTTTGTTAAAAAAAAGTCATAAGAAACATTTGATCTTCTAGTGGTAAACACAATATCCATTCATTATTTCACAATCCACTGCTACGTATTCACAGTTGTGGCATAAAATGCTTCTTTGTGAGGTAACCCATTCCTACTGTAATGGCAAAAGTGATGTTTCTTCTCAAATAGTTTTGTGTATTCCTAAAAGGAAGCAGGAGAGAAAAGATAAAAAAATATAATATGATTAGATAATTTTCACGAGTGGCATTTTCATTAACTATATGTATTTTTGTGTTACTATATACTGCATACATGGAGGCTGTCATGCACAAGATTGTCGGCAAATGGGGCCAGATTTTACACAATTATTATGACCACCAGTGTAACTGCCATGTGCAGAATGGACACCATATAGACAAGCTGGGAGTGACTCGATAAGGTTGTAGTAGATTGTCACAGGTATCTGGAGCCATTCTGACTGCAATGCATCCTACAACTGTTGATGAGTGTGTAAAGGGCCAATTCATAGAGCAAAAACAACTAAGGTCATTTCTGGGGAGTTAGAGGGCCAGGGTAGAACATGCAAGTCCCGGTCATGCGCTTTCACCAATGTTGGACATATCTAGCCATGGGATATGGCAAATTGTCTTGTTGCCGCCAATCAAAAAACAGGGCCACAGGGGCGTCGCTAGGTGGTTTTGTTCGGGGCACAAGCCCCGGACCAGACTCTCTGTGCCCCGAGACTCAGAACGTCCGGTTCCAGGTCATTACTGTGACCTGTAGAGCCGAAAAGCTGTTCCACTGTGTGTGTGTCCCTGGACGCACATACAATTCAGAGCAGCAGCAGCTATGTGCAGGCAGAGAGGGGGAGGGCGACTGCCCGGGATGACAGGAGCTCAGGAGGGAGGAGGGGGCACCGGCTGCTCACACTTTGAAGGGAGTCTGGAAGCAGCGCGCTGTCCGGCCGTGAGAGTCTCCGCCCCCTGCTGTGCGCTTATCTCGCCCAGGACCAGACCAGCAAGAAGGTGAGGAGGAGTGAGTGAGGAGCCTCAGTGCTGAACAATAATTCTAAGTAGTGTAATAAGGGTGAGACAAAATAATGTTCCTGAATGTGAACTGTACTGAATGTGTATGCATGTGTGAATGTATTGTTTTTATGTGTATACATGTGTGTATGTGTTTGTATAGTTGTCTGTGTGTATGTTTATATGTGTATACGGTGTGTGTATGTATGCATTGTATGTGTGTGTATTGTATGTTTGAATATATGTCTCTGTGTATGTATGTCTCTGTGTATGTAAATGTGTATATTTTGTATGTAAATTGGGGTATACTAAAAATCAACCCCAATCACCTCATTCACATCAGTAAAAACATAATCCTGCCCCGTGTGTCCCTTAGGCTATGTTCAAATGGTGTTTTTGTGATGTGTACAGTACGTGCCGCAATACACCGTGTGCTTCAGGAGATCGCGCTGATCAGCACATCTTCTCGAAGCACACGTGTGTGGGGGAGGGGGAGGGACAGCCCACCGGCCCCCCCTAGACATTTCATTGAAAATGTCACTTTATCTCCCTATGCAAAACAATACGATCGTATTGTTTCGCATGGGGGGAGGACGTGTAATCCATAGTTCTCTATGAGAACTATGGATTACCCCAATTACGCCATGTGAACATACCCTTAGACATGTTTAAAATACAACCTTGATGACAAATCATATTTGAATATAATTTTTTAATACTGTCATTAGTCAGGGTTGTGTATGATTTTAGCTGCTGCAGCCAGACTAAGGCTATGTTCACGCTGCGTAAACCATGGGGCACTTTTCGTGGCGTATCTGCACTTCAATACGCCCGATATGCGCGCCACAATTACTGTAATTCATAGTTCTCACAGAGCTATGAATTACATCTCGTCTCTCCCGTGCGTACAATACACATATATTGTACACCGGGGGAGAAAGTGCGTCACTTCTTCACGGCTTTGATAGTGGAGGTGAATGGCCCGGCCCCCCTCTGCTTGGAAGTACGCGCTGAACAGCATGTACTTCCAAAACACACAGCGTACTGCCCTCAGGGTATGTTCACACAGCATATAGTGGCACAGCGCCTGTGCGCACTGCTATACGCCTGCTGTTGGAAGTACGTGCTCTCCAACGTGTAATTTCAGCAGCGCTCCGGCCACCTCCCATCCATTTTAACTTTCCCCTGAAAGAAGTGGAGGTCATTATTTTTAGGGTGGGTTCTATGGGGCCAGGAAAACGCAGCAAAATCATAGCCCTCACCGCTATGATTTTACCGTATTTGTGGGGCGAACTTTGGCCGCATCACAGCACAGTTATGCCCCAAAATACGCTGTGTATGTTTAACATAACATAATGTTGGCCGTCTTGGCGGGTAATGCAATTCAATACACCGAGTCGGGCAACATTTTTGTAGAAAAGCTGTACTGGGAGCAACGTTACCGGGTTTTTGGGAAATTAAATATTAGGGGGCTTTAGAGGGACGCGCTGGCCACAGTTTTCTCTCTGTAAAAACACGCCGGATCTTTAGTGCCACGTGCCTTCAGAAAGCCGTTCTTTGTGCATTTACGTTCCGTCTGTGTTTCTGACCCTTGCCACGTTTTTCAACCACAAATCTTCGCCATCTGCCCTAACCTGTTCGCCTGACCTTGACTACGAGTTTTGTCTTACGATTTGGTACCTTGCTGCACCTCGGCTGCCTCCGCAAGCTAGTCGCTTCAGGGGTAGCGACCTGGTAGCGACGTAGCATGTCCAACCTGCCTTGCGGCAGGCTCTGGTGAAAACCGGGACCTACTTAGACTCCGCTCCCTGGCGTGGCCATTACCACCGCTTGTGGTGGTCCAGAGGATCCACTACTCCTGCCATTACAATACATAGATATAAACTATATTAGTGAAAAAATAAGAAATGCATTAATGATAATCATATACCCCAAAAGAATAACAAGTTTATATGTATTCCAAACTAATATATGCCTAAAGTAAATAACAAATCAAATAATGAGTGGGAGATACAGACCAGCAGCTCACTGAAAAACCCAAAGCATGTTTGGCAAAGGCTTCGTCAGGGATCTTGCAGTATTGCAGCACCGCTATTTATTTTTGTATATGTTGTAATTTTTCAATAAAGGATATTCTTTTATGTACATATCTTCCACAGGGAAGACAATCAACATGTATGGTTGGGCGTGATTTGCAAGAATGGATTCGTAACCCAAATCGGATGAGGGCTGTTGACAAAGGTGATGAGCCCCCCGAGAATTTCATAAAATATTCCACAGACAATAATGCTGCCATCACCACCGTGTGTTCTTCCAGCAACGGTTTCAGGATGTTTATTTCCTGATGTTTTCCGCCACCATCCATGCTTTCGATGAAGCCGTAACTGTGACTCATAGGAGAAGGACCCCCTGTGCCAATCCGTGGAGGGCTAATTTCATTACTGCTTTGAAAATTAAAGACTTTTCTCCGAGAGGAAAAAATTTAAAAGGTCAATTGACCCCTTAAAATGTGTTAATTTTTTAATGAAAAATTTTTAAGGTCAGAAACTTTGGCCCAAAAATTGTGTATGGAAAAACAAAGAAAAACCAAAAATTTTTTGTCCCAAATTTCAAAAAACCCAGATGATGATTCCCTATGAACAATATAAGATTTAGTCAAGCAATGAAGCAATGAAACAACCTACCAAGAATTCATTCAATATGTTTAGCCATCTGAACAAACCAGACCAGCTACAGTACATTTTCTTGTCACACAGCCAAATTGTACATGTGTGCAACTAATACACAGCATTTCATTTTTACTGCACTGCACGTTATTGGTAAGCTGTCATAATGTCATTGAACAGGTAAATTTTTGGCTATAAAGAGTTGTTCTAAAATTTTTTACTTGGGATCAACATGAAAGTTTTGTTCTAGTTATTTCTGTTACATATTTTTATTTTCCCAGTGTTCTGTGAAGTCCACCAAATGTGTCCAATGCCAGTGCTCACACATAGCATAATCCCACTTCATGACTACTCATATGTATGGTGGACTGATTTCTAGTGTTGTACAGGCCAGGCAACAAAAAAATCAGTGTACTTAAATCAGCTTCTGCTCAGCTTCACACATTAGATGGAAATTCAAATTCTAACAATTTAGCTCTTTATTGACATTTATACAGCTTAAAATGTGTTAGTTGGGCCTTTATCTTTCATGTTGGTGGAAGAACCTAAATTTTTTTGTGCGTCCTGGGAAATTTTAAATGCCTTATATCCTAAACAGCCATAATCTGTCTCTGTATGACTCCCTTAGACCTTGTTCTAGACATAACTTAATGGATACATTTTACATGTAGCCCTTTAACAATAATTGTACAAAAAATACAGAATCTTTACCTTTTTTTCTCTTTAACGAGATACAAAAAACAGATGAAGAATTAACTCGAACTTGCTTTTCTAACATTATCCACAGACCTATGAATAAGACAGAATTATTATGAAGAAGAGAACATGCATATTTTCATTCTCTCCTCTTTTGTTATTTTACACAAAAGCCCAAAACATTTACATAACATGATGAAACGTTATTCGAAATTTGTGTTCTTTGTGCAGAAGATGTGCTACATTACATTACGATCCATCCCATGGTTGTTATACAAAGGAAAGATAAAATTACTGCTATTTGCATTACTAAATAGGAGCTCGTCCCTAATAGAACATAATAAAATGATCCTCAAAAACTACTTAAAAACCACCCCTCCTCCAAAATATTATTATTATTATTAGTAATAATAATAATAATAATTAATTTGATGTTTTTTCTATTCCTCATACCAAAAAAATAAAGCAAATAGCCAGTAAACAATATGCACTTAAAAATGGTAACAGTAAAAAGCAAAAACAGCTTATCCTACAAATAAAAGCCGTATTGAGGGTACATCACCAAAACAAATAGGAGTTATTACAGTATGGAGCCACAGAATATTATACTGTGCAAATGAACTAACAGAAAAACCCTACGTATAATTGTTATTGTTGCAGAATAAAGTTATCGAGTTGTTTTTGAAAGGACAAACTGTTTTATTTGTGGTTTTTTTTACATCTGTCCCAACACAAAACAAGATCTTGTACAAATACATTAAAAAATAAAAATTAAAGGTTTTTGAATGTCAGTATGAAAGAATGAAAAAGGTAATTTGATTATTTGGACCTAAACAGGCCTGGTTATTAAGGGATAAATGCATATATTGCAATATTGATAAGTAGCACAAGTATTTAATTAAGAAGAAGAATTCTTGAGGAATAAGTATGCAGAAAAAAATATGTAATAAAAAATGTGTAACTTACATTTGGTGCTGTCTTACAAATTCAGCAAACTGTCGGTCTTTTGCATAAAGTTCTATTATTCGTATTCGATCCTGAATTTCCTAAAAAAAAATATTATATGCCAAAAATGACTCTAATGTAGTAAGTTACAGTGAGATACAGCTATTGAATAATAAGGCTGGGCCTAGTTTTCCAATTACAGTCATTGAGTTATGGAAAGCTGCACTACTAATAATAGTACATCTTTAACCCTTTAAGGCACCTTGACGTTCCTGTACGTCATGGTTCACTGCCTGTTAATGCACCATGACGTGCAGAACTTATGGATGCTTTCTGTTCCTGTACAGAGATAAGATGAAAGTTCTATGTAATTGCTTTTTCCCTGTTAAAAGCTAAATAGCAAAAGTACACAGCAGGTGATAAATCACAGGGTCCTGTGATCCCCTTTGCCGAGGATCGGGGGATTGGTCAGTCAGTCTGCTGACTCACCAATTACAGCTGATCCATGTCCTAGGCTCTGTTCTGTGAGAGAGAGTGAGGAGATCGGATTATTGTGCTGGGTCCTAGTGCCCTGTGCTGTGAGGGGCTGTCACAGCCTGAAATACTATATTAACCCCTCCACTGCCTAATCACTTCACTGCCCCTGTGATCTATTTGTGGCAGCTGTCTAATCAGCTGAATAGATAAGACAGTTTGCCACTTTCAAGTTCCAGCAATTATCTGCCAGTGATCATCACTGGCTCATACAGTGAAAAACACAAAAAAAAATTAACCATTTCATTGCCAAGTCCCTGTTCCCCTCACTCATATTGCTATAGCTGTCTGATCAGTTAAAAAGACAGTTTGTAAATTCTTTTCCCACATCCGTCACTGCCCATCACTACCCCAATACCGCATTAACCCCTTCTCCTCTTTCAAGTATTCAAATTATCCTTATTTTTCTTTTACATATATATATAATATATATATAGGGACGAACAAAAAATAATTAATAAAAATATTATTATACAAATAATTTGGGGTGACAAGGCTTTTATTTAAAAAAAATTAAAAATTAAAAAATGTAATTTTTCATTTTCATGGCCCACTGCTAAAAACATCTGTGAAACACTTGTGGGGCTAGTATACTCACTATACCACTATGTATTCCATGAAGAGTTAAGGTTCAAAAATTAGGTTTCTTTAGAGGACTTTATTAGTTTTAGTAAGAAAGTGTGTTAGAAAACCTGAAATAGTGCCTGAAAAATATTCTAAAACAAGAAGGTGCTCCTTCAATTCTGAGGTCTGTGGAAGAGTCAAAAAGCGCATAAGGGCCTCAAGTGGGATATTTCTAAAAAAATGCATAATAAGGAGAATCATTATTGAGTTGCAATTTCTTGGTAAAATCTACAGGGTTCCAATGAATAATGAACAAAAATGGAAAATCTGCAAAAAAATTGAAATTTTTAAATTTCACCTTCGCTTTTCATTAATTTCTACGAAATACCTAGAGGGTAAATAAACTTCCTAAATGCTGTTTTGGCTATGTCAAGGGGTGCAGTTTCTGAAATGGAGTAATTTTGGGGGTTTCTAAAAATACAAGCCCTCAAAACAAAATCAGAAATGGCCTGGTTCCCAAAAAATCTGTTCTGCAAATTTTCTTGAAAATTTTAAAATTTGCTACTAAATTTCAAAGCCCCCAAATGACTTAAAAAATAATAGGATGTTTAAAAAAATCACGCCAACACAAAGTAGACGTTCATTATTTACTGCTTTGTTTGGTGTGACTATGTGTCTTGCACACAGAAATTTTTAAACTTTGAAAATGACAAATTTTTCCAAAGTTTTACAATGTTTTGATATTTTTCACACCTAAACAAGGATTTTATCGACCAAATTAATTGCTAAATTTAAAGCACTATGTGTTCATGAGAAACATTCTCTTGAATCACATAGATAGGTAAAAAGTATTGAAAAGTTATTCACAGATAAAGTGCCACATGTCAGATTTGAAAAAAAGGGCTTGGTCCTTAACTCCAAAACAGGCTTAGACCTTAAAGGGTTAAAGAGAATCTGTCCCATAGTTTTTGCCCCCCTTGCTGAGAACAGAACAAGCTAGTGTCAGAACTGCTGTTTACAGTGCTGTTTACCTTATTTTGTAAGATGCTTTATTTTTCTTGTATTTAATGCTCAATTTTGCAGTTTTCAGGGCCCGGAAAAGTCATTCGAAGAGTCCTTCAGAGTGGGCAGTTTTTTTTCAAACCTGGCCAATCGGAAGCTATTCCCGCCTACCTCAACTGACAAACCTATTACTTTAAATAAGTTTGAAAAAAATGTGAATAACTGAGTGGGCGGAGCTATCTTTGGGGGGTGGGGCTAACACCTGCTCTGAATAAAATTTAAGCGTAAATGCTCTAAAACTGCTGCATCTTACAGAATAAGGGGCACAGTGCTGGGAACAGCAGGTCTGACACTAACTTGTGCTGCTCTCAGCAAGGGGGGCACAACCTACGTGACAGGTTCCCTTTAAAGAGCAATAATTATGTAACATAGGGCAGATGTGCTGCCCTTAAAGAGGTTGTCCACCTCTTTTTTTTTTTTAAATTAACATAGTAGGGCCCATCTATCATATATAAAATTATACTTACCTCTCCTCTCACTTAAGTTCCAGCTTCCAGTCCACTGAATTCTTCTTACAGATGGGAACTTCAAGACTGGAGTCACTAATTCGCTGCAACAATCACTTGCCATTCAATTAAATCACTATTTGAAGCTGTTCACTTGAGTGGCACGTGATTAGTGGCTGCAATCTTGACGTTCCCATTCAGAAGAAAGAAGAAAACAAAAGATCGGTGGCCAGTGGTGAGGTGCTGGAGGGGTGAATATAATTTTTTTTAATGTTAAATGGGCCTTAGTAATTAAAACATTATAAAGAAGTGGTCAACCCTTTTAAGATATCATGTTATTGTTTACTATAAGAACCCATGTACCTCTCTAGTGAGCTCACTGTTTTCATAAATATGCCGGATCTCTTCACTACTGAAGTCTGCTGATGTCTCTGGACTCGTAGATGTGCTTGTTGATGGCAGCTGTGGATATCTCTTATAATAATGACTGTAGCCTGTGATGTCACTTTCATACATTGGGTTGTATTTAACAGGATTTTCAATTGAAGACAGACTGTCACTTGGTCTCCTGCAAAGGTAAGGACAATGAACAAAATTCCAAAATTGGTTAAAGGAGTTTTCCAACTACAAATATTAGCTTTCAACATGAAGGACAGTTAAATGAAGACTTTTTCTAAATACATTGGTCAATAGATTTTACTTTGGACATGAGATAAGAGACATTTTATGTGCTCTAAGTGCACATAAGTTGCTATGGTTAACTGGTTCCCTGACCATAACTCTGTCATTTGCTTAGAGCAAACAGCTTAGAGCAGGGAGTGATGGACAGGCTAAGCTCCGGAGCAAACTAATTATCTGTAACAAGATTACAAATAAGCCATTGTTTTCAGTCCTCACAGCACTGGCACCATGTGCTTACTGTAGAGATAATATCTCCTGCACTTGTCAATGTAACAGCTCAGCTACTTACAGAGATGCTAATCACTGCTATAGAACCCCCCATGGTCTGAGTAGGCAGGGTGAGTGTAAATCTGCTTGTGACTCCACAAGCGTGGTGAGAAAACCCCTTTAAATGTAAAAAAATATAAAATAGTCTGTAGAATAATAGAAACTGTATGACAGAAACTGACAGAACCATCTGAGTAAAATCAATTATATACTGCCCAATTCAAGACAATCAAAATGAATTCATATGACTGCACACTAGAATTCACCATCCTTTCTGCATAGAACTTTATGAAGAAGCTTAGGAGATGTGGTTTATCTTATTTTTGTCTAACACATAAGGGCCACATGTATGAACCTGTTTAGGTCTAAAACTCATTTTTTTTGCCCATAGTAACCAATGAGCAAAAGAGTGAGTTTTAGACCTAAACATGTTCATACATGTGGCCCTTAAAGTCTATTTGATGGTTTGATCAGAAGCTACAGAATATCCCTTTAGGCTAATAGACCTGACCTATTATTTATTATTAAAGCAATTATTTTCTCTGTCACTGTTGTTTGGAATAATCATATTTTTTCTAATTAGTTTCTCTAGCTGTGAATGTGTCATAGCAATGTAATCCTTCCATAAAGTGCTGAGACAGCAAACAATTCTGGCTTATACTGTAGCGCTTTGTTCCCACTGCTAGCTAATGGAGGACCAGAGGGTTATGTTCATAGAGAACTGTGCAAAAGCTTCAGGCAGGTGTGAAATACAAGTGGCAAAATAAGGGGCCGTTTACATGGCAAGTGCCAAATGCAGGTCGGTTATGCGACTGGTATTTGAACTGTTTGCGGCCGTCCCCATGCGGGGGGGGGGGGGGGGCTTTTATTCCCGATGAGCGGAGAAAAGCCCCCCCACCCCTTCACATCGAAATGCACATATTCCGAATGTGCATTCACAATGTTTTGCGGGCGGACCGCCGGCGGCAAAACCGCCGGTTTGAAAACCCATGCAGTGGGGACTGCTGCATGGGTTTTCCATAGAGCCCCATTCTGCTGGTTTTCGAACGGTTTTTCAGGCGGTCTGCAAAACCGCAAACCGCCTGAAAAACCGTCCGAAAACCCGTGCATTGGGAACATGCCCTAAGAATGCTTTGATAAATTAAAGTGTCAATGATTTATTTTTTGTCAATTAACAAGATGCAAAGTAAATTAACTAAAGAGAAGTCAAAAATCAATATTTGTTGTGACCACCCTAAGGCCCGGTTCGCCCCGCAATTACGCCGGCAGCCGCGCAGCGGGGTGGGGCGGGGGGCCGGCAACTCGCCGGCCCATAGACTGTCATTATCTACGGCGCGTACGCGCCGTAAATAATTCACCTGTCACCGTCTCCCCGCCCGGCGGATTCGCCGAGCGGGGAGGAGAGACGGAATCCATAGTTCTCTATGAGAACTGTGGATTACCATAGTTACTGGGACGGATTGGAGCCTTACTGCAGCGCAAATCCGGCGCGCAGTACGGCTCCAATCCGCGCCAAAATAAGCCGTGTGAACGAGGCCTAAGCATTTTGGTACTGATGACATGGCCTGATCTTATTACCATCAAGTCTGTCTGTCACTACATGAAGAGAGTAGGATATGAGCACGCCACAAAAGATCTGTGCTTACGTCTCCAAAATGTTTGGAACAACCTCCTTGCCGGGTTCCTTCAAAAACTATGTACAACTGTGCCTAGAAGAATTGATGCTAATGTTTTGAAGGAAAGAGTGTTCATGACTAGTGTTGAGCGATTACGTTGGCTATCGACATCGGGCGAAAGTCGATAGTCGGCCACCATCGATAAGGTTTTTCGATAGTGAGCAGTCGATTATGAGCGATGACCATTAAAGTCTATGGGAGAGCAACAACACCTTCATTCTTACACCCAAACAGGGCTGGAGAAGCTGGAATTAACAGCCACAACAGTCAAATGGATACCTGCTACATCTTAGGCACAACACTTAGGCTATAAAAGCCACAGAAAAAAAGTCACACACCATTCACTATCCCTCTCTTGTACCACAGCATGACCCTTAAAACCTGCATCACCCACAAATTAAAAAGTGCCAGAAGGCAGTATTATTTGAACCATCATTTTACTTGAACTGGACATTGAATATTCCTGTCCTGGAAGGCAGCATGAGCCCCAAACCTGCATGACCCTCACATTTAAAAGTGCCGGAAAAAGGAGTCTTTCAACCACTATTTTAGTTTCACTGGACATTGACTATCCCTGTCCTGGGCCACAGCATGAGCCCCAAACCTGCATGACCCCAGATTAAAAAGTGCCGGAAAAAGGAGTCTTTCAACCACCATTTTAGTTTCACTGAACATTGTCTTTCCCTGTCCTGGGCCACAGCATGAGCCCCAAACCTGCATGACCCCAGATTAAAAAGTGCCGGAAAAAGGAGTCTTTCAACCACCATTTTAGTTGAACTGGACATTGACTATACCTGTCCTGGACCGCAGTATGACCATTAAACCTGTCTGACCCCCAGATTAAAAAAGTGCCGGGAAAAGGATTCTTTGAACCACCATTTTAGTTTCACTGGGCACTAACTATATCTGTCCTGGACTGCAGAATGACCATTAAACCTGTCTGACCCCCAGATTAAAAAGTGCCGGAAATAGGAGTCTTTCAACCACCATTTTAGTTTCACTGGACATTGACTAGAACTGTCCTGGACCGCAGTATGACCATTAAACCTGTCTGACCCCCAGATTAAAAAGTGCCGGAAAAAGGAGTCTTTCAACCACCATTTTAGTTGAACTGGACATTGACAAACCCTGTCCTGGACCGCAGCATGACCCTTAAACCTGTCTGACCCACAGATTAAAAAGTGCCGGAAAAAGGAGTCTTTCAACCACCATTTTAGTTGAACTGGACATTGACTAGAACTGTCCTGGACCGCAGTATGACCATTAAACCTGTCTGACCACCAGATTAAAAAGTGCCGGAAAAAGGAGTCTTTCAACCACCATTTTAGTTGAACTGGACATATACTGTCCCTGTCCTGGGCCACAGTATGACCATTAAACCTGTCTGACCCCCAGATTAAAAAGTGCCGGAAAAAGGAGTCTTTCAACCACCATTTTAGTTGAACTGGACATTGACTATACCTGTCCTGTGCCACAGCATGACCCAGGGCCGGAGTTACAGTGGGTGCGGTGAGAGCCCAGGCTGGCGTCCGTCATCTATTAACACGCAGGTTAAAATGCCCTGATGACGCAGCAACGAAAACTGTCGTGCTGAAGCAGAGTGTGGAAGCGGAAGTGTGAGAACTCCAGCCTTCCTCAGTACACAGTCAAGACCTGGGTAGCGCTTGCCCCTCCGTATGAGTGCGGACCAATTGAGCTTCACTTGGAAATACTGGTGGTTAACGCTCCTGTTCCACCCAGGTGCCCTTTTTCTTGGCATTCTTTTTCTCATTTTACTCATTTTTAGTAGTTTAATTCTAGAAAACACATTTTTAAAATAGGATGGAATCCCACCATGTCTTTGTTTCTCTTTTTTTAATTGTATTAAATGGGTTGTCTCAATACATGGATTGATAGCTATGTTAATATCTTGCAAAAACAAGTCATTTTGCAATATGTGTCCATTAACAGTGTCCTACCTATTCCTGTTTCTGACAGCACCATCACCCTTGAGCCACTCTTGACAATTGTGAAGAACAAATGTTTGTTAGAAACAACATTTTTTATAATAGGACCAGTAGTATAGCTGTATGTCACAGCAAAATGCCCCCAAAAATTCAAAGCATGACCCTTGACCACTTTGGACAATTGTGAAGAACAAATGTCTGTTAGAAACAACATTTTATTATAATAGGACCTGTAGTACCTCTCTCGTACCTCTACCTCCATGTCCTACCCCCCTCTTTGCTCGCTTACCACCTGAATTTCGCTCCATGTTCAGAAATATAAAAATTTGAGAAGGTATGGAAGTTTTGGAAAGTCTCTTATTAAAAGACGGCAAATCACAGCTATTCTCAAATCCCTCAAATCAAAACAAAATTGCTGGATTCAAATATAACTGCAAAGTAGATCTATCAACAAAGCTGGCCTGCGCCAAAGTGAAAAAACACGTATCTGAAATGTATTCGGATAATACAAGGTATTTTTGGCACCTATCAATTCACCTGTGGTGACTAAAAAATTGCAGTATTCACATTTAAGTGCAAGGTGCCTCAATGAACAAAGCTGTAGTGCACCAAAGTCAAAAAAACACGTATCTGTAATGTATTCGGATAATAAAAGGTATTTTTTGGCACCTATCAATTCACCTGTGGTAACTACACAATTGCTGGATTCAAATTTAACTGCAAGGTGGCTCTATCAACAAATCTGGACTGGGCAAAAGTGCAAAAAACACGTATCTGTAATGTATTCGGATAATAAAAGGTATTTTTGGCACCTATCAACCTGTGCTGACTTGCTGGATTCTAATTTAAGTACAAGGTGGATATATCAACAAAGGTGGAATGGGCAAAATTGAAAATGAACACCTATCTGAAATGTATACTGATAATAAAAGTTTTGCACCTAAAAAGAGACCTGCAGTTACTAGAAAAGATGTGTATCCTATAAGTTCAGGCTGCCCAATATCCAGGAAATATTTCAATAGAAAACTGTTAATAATAAAGCTATTGCAATGTCTACACTAAGTCTTGGTGAACTTTATCCAGTATTCTTTATAGAGCTTGTCTATTCGTATAATACAAGATATTTTTGGCACCTTTCAATTCACCTGTGGTGACTATAAATTGCTGGATTCAAATTTAAGTGCAAGGTGGATCTATCAACAAAAGTGGAATGGGCAAAATTGAAAATGAACACCTATCTGAAATGTATACTGATAATAATAAGTGGAGTTTTGCATCTAACAAAGAGACCTGCAGTTACTAGAAAAGATGTGTACCTATAAGTTCAGGCTGCCCAATATCCAGGAAATATTTCAATAAAAACTGTTAATAATAAAGCTATTGCAATGTCTACACTAAGTCTTGGGTGAACTTTATCCAGTATTCTTTATAGAGCTTGTCTGTGTTCGCCCGCGGGGGCCCCCCCTCCGCTTCCCCCCCTCCCCCCCGTGACTTTACAGCAGTAGATGCTCCTTTAAAATTCTCTACCTAACTATGTAAAATCTTCCAATCTCTAATCTAACTAAATTGTAAGGATCACAGCTAATAGTAGAGCTTTCTCTGTGAAGAAATATAATAATTTCGCTGAGCTGTTTGGACACAAGCAGAGCGCACGTCCTTCTGCTATGAGACGCTGAGAGACACTGAGGCTGAACTGGAAACGCTGTTCTATGTAAAACGAGGTCATGTGATTTTTCCAGCCAATCGCAACCATACACATCCCAGTCATGACGTCGCACACACATCTCACCCTGCTCTATTCTGTAATCTGATTTGCTGGCCGCCAAAATGACAGAAGCGCCGAAAAAGGCGCGATCTTAATAGATGATGCACAGATTTTAACCTAAATTATCGCATGATCTAAAAAATCCGAACACCATAAAAACTGTGCCGATTTCAACTTTGTCGATAATAATCGCTCAACACTATTCATGACAAATATTAATTTGATTTTGTTTTCTCTGCAAATCATTCACTTTACATTTTGTTAATGAACAAATACATTTTTTTTTTAACTCATTCTTACTTTGCAGCATTTTTTACACCTGCCTAAAACTTTTGTACATTACTGTACATGTATATTAGTAGTTGATTTAAGGATGTCATTGTGCATTGGCTGTTCAAAAAATGTTGCTCTGTTTCCATAAAAAATATATAAAGGCACTTTCCTGAGTTTGGTTAAATACATGCACATCCACTGGCAAAATCTATATACATGCACATGTGGAAAATGACCCTATCGAGGCAGTATCAGCAGTACTCCTATCATGGGCGCTCGTCAAATTTTAAAAAAGAAGGCCCACTGATATGGTGCAAGGCAGGAACTAGTAGTGGGTGCTGGAGGGGGGGCAGATTCTCCAGCTGCATGGGGCCCAGAAATTATTTGTGGCAGCCCTGCATACAGACACATCTATACTTTCAAATGCACACTAAGGGCGACGTGTGAATTCGCATACACATTTTTTGTTGCAGTATATTGCCAGTTCTTTACAGGCATATGACCAAACTTGGCGCGATGTGTGTCTGATGATACATTTTAATGCACCAAAGTTTGATGCGACACTGCCTACAAAGGTTGGTGCATTACACTCAGCATCATACAAAGTTTGGCACATTATACTCTATGCACCATGCAAAGTTTGGCACATTACACTCTATGTAATGTACCAAACATTTTCATACGTACTGTTGTATTCTACACTCCTCTATATCTATTTAGAACTGGAGTGTCGGTGCCAAGTAAAAAAAAAAAAGGGCATGTGAATTCATACGTGTTGCCCTAAGTACATACATACAGATACAAAATACTTATATGAGATATATAGTCACGTTATACATACATACATATCATTGCATGGCTAGCTAAAAATGTATATATGCCTTAAACATTGAAGAATAAAACTCCTCTAGCTTGGTGGACAACAGTGGAGAACCCAGATCATTTCAGAAATCACATGCATGCTTACATGCTTTACAACTTTTTACATACAAGGCTAGATGTACCTATCGGCAAAGTATGCGCCTGCTTGTAGACAGCCCTAAAGGAGGCATCTAATAGTAGAAAATGTATCTGTGGCAACAAAGTTGGTTATTATGCATATATGTAAATGATATTAATGTTGTGCTAATTCGACACTCAGAAAGTTTTGGGAATGAAAGGGTGACATCTACTAAATACAAGAGGAAGCATGCAGAGTGCCTGATGACATGCTATTTGATATTATTGCACTGGAAATTTTTTTACTCTACTGTACATAAACTCTATCTTTATGAAGCATAATCTAACACCTTTTCATTCTGGGGAAAGATGGCTCACATTGCATTTTGTAGCTATATATGACTTGAAGTGTGTCGTATTTGATGTGTTGAGTCTATGCGTCCAGACATTCTTTCCCTTATTCCTCATGATCTGTACATCTAGCACTGCCAACATGTCCAAGTATTTATGCTTAAAATTAAAAGTCCTAATAAAATAATCTTACCCTCCAGATTCTTCTGAATCTCCCTTTGTATTCTGTACTCTAAGTGTCCTTGCCAGGAAAAATATTATAGCTGATGCCACAAGAAGAAATCCAGCAACAGATGCAATGGCAATTCCAACAACTAATGGTTCTGAGACATATTCTTCGCAGTGCTCTCCACGATACCACCAGTTTTCACCAACTCGACACCTGGAGGCATAACAAAAAGTGCTGAACACATATACACAGCATATGCATACATATACTGTAACTTCCACTATGTAACACTGTGTATAAAAGAGGTAAAGAAATAGAATGTGTTGAACAGAATAAAATACCTGCAAATGGCTCCTTGTCCAGGAATTATGTCACATTTACCATCGTTCATACAGAAATCTAATTCCAGGTCACAGATGCTTTGACATGGTAAACCATCAACGCTGACATATCCAGGGTTACAAACGCATTCTCCTTCACCACTCCACTTGTTTATAAGACACTCAGAGTACTCATTGCAAGCTTGAAATTTGCAAGGGTCAGCTACATCGCCTGATAAGAGAGAGGGAAAGAAATCTGCATAATATACATTTCATTGTGAGTGCTGCATAGTCTAAAAGAAGAAACGTATAGGAAGAACAAAACATAAAAATAAATGGAAGACATGGAGGATGGTGATGGGACTTCTGTCTTTTCTTGGAAATATTCTGCTACATGTTTAGATCATCATGAAGCAGATGCAATTTGTCATTTAACTGTTCTTTTACCTGTATAGCTTCACCACAGCTGGAATAGATAATCACCCTTGTCTCCCTGGGATTACTATAAGCATTTTTATCAGAATATTATAAATGTGTGATCACTAGTAGAACTTAGAAAATTGATCCTCTGAATAAAAGTCAGATCAGGTAATATGAGGTAAAGGGGGTTTCCAGTTTTATGTAAAAAAAATCTTGTACACTAATTATATCCTTTGTGATTCAGTAACTTATTCAAAAACTGTTTGCTGTCAGTGGATAATTGCATTCATCCTTGAAGCCAGAAATTAAAAACCTGTACAGACCTTAAACAGCTTAAAGGGAATGTGTCATCAAAAATGACTTATTGTTTAACTCACGTTTTCATGTTAAACACATTTTTAAAGAATTTTTGGTTATGTTTTTTTTTTATTTTCCATATCACTTTAAATATTTTTTAATAATCCTTAAGTCCTGCAGTTTTCACTTTGGCCACTAAGACTAATAACAGTCTGACACATCCTGCCCTATAGATAAAGATTCTCAGTTGTCTGCTCATTATTAACACAAGCAGGGTCAAACTGAAAGGAGACACCAGTGTGAATAGATAACACAGGATCCACCAGTCACAAGAGGAGATGTCACAGCTCTCAGCCCCCTCCTCCCTGCAGAGTGAATTCTTCCTAGGTCACACAGCATGACTAGAAAACTGTCCTATTGAAGTCTATGGGACAGAAACAGTATTAAGACTCCTATGTGCATGAAGCTGCTGTAAAGTTTATTTCTGACTGCTGTTAAAGCTGTGCAAATAAGGCCTAGTGGCCAAAGTGAAATCTGCAGGACTTAAGAATTATTAAAATATATTGAAAGTAATATGAAAAATTAAAAAGAAATATAACCAAAAATTCTTAAAAAATGTGTTTAACATAAAAACGTGAGTTAAACAATAATTAATTTTTGATGACACATTCCCTTTAAATCTAAAGAGTGGACCACATCTAGACCATCCTCTGAGTAGCTAATTAGAAGCATAAGGCTTTATTTACATCAGCAGTGCAGGCTCTGTAAGAAGCCTTGTCCTAAATCCTGTTAAAAAACCCAAAAAATAGATATTTTTACAGTTAAATGAATTATGCCACAATGGGACATAATCGGTATAAGTTCCTCATGCTGATTTTCTTCACTTTGGTTAAACATGCAATATTAATAACCATTGTATATAGAGTACATGCACTCTATTCTGCCTTTTATCTAATTGGTTAAAGGGTCACTAATTTTTCAACACACTTTCCAAGAGAGGATGCCAAGTGTTTGCATTAGGAGCAGTGGTCTTTCTGTCCACTATATAACTTCTATATGGCAGTTTTTACCAGTTCTCCCCTTTGCAGGCTCCATCTCTCATTTTCAGTTGTCCCTTAACAAGTGGGTGGAGATTAGCTGCTATGACGTCTCCCATAAAATGCACACACAGAAGAGGAGATCCAGCCCCTCTATTTCTCTATAGTACACCATCAGAAGCAGCAGCATCATGGTAGACATTATAGATAAGTACATAGCGAAGTACGCTGTGAATCCACTAGTGGGGAGAGCTATAACACTTAAAGGGGTTGTCTCATCTCACTGTTTAATAGAGCAAGTCAGCATTATTCCTTTCATTCATCTTGTCACTTCCTGGTCAAGCTGCCTGTAGTTAGCATATAAGCTCTGTGTATTCAGACTTCTGCTAATTAGATAAACAATCTCCTTCCTGAGGTCCAGAGAAACTTAAAAGCTAAAGTAAACAGTAGTAATTAGTATCTTTTGTCTGTAAGAACAGATAACACAAGCTCTCAGGCTGTCAGCAGTTCTGTGCTGAGACCTGTGTGATTACCTCAACTCCCTGCTATCAAATAAGACAAACAGCAGGAGAGAACAAACCAACAGGTCGGTCACTAGAGAAACCAGAAAGCCCTCAGAAGGTGATAAAATAATTTGTTGCTCCTCAACAAAAAAAAATTAACAAAGCAATATATTTGGAAAACGTCTTAATTAAGTGTTCATTACTAGTGATGAGCGATTGTGTCAACTATCGTTATCGAGTCGATAGTCGATATCGGCAATTATCATGACGATAGCCGATAGTCGATAACAGATTATCGCCGATGACCATTAAAGTCTATGGGAGAGGAACAACACCTTCATTCTTACAAACAAACAGGAGTGGAGAATCTGGAATTAACATCCACAACAGTAAACTGGATATGTGCTATATCTTAGGCACGACAATTAGGCAACAAGAGTCACAGAAAAAAACTGACAGACTATTCACTATCCCTGTCCTGTACCACAGCTAGAGATGGGTGAATTGATTCTAATGAAGTGGAATTCATTTAGAATTTCAGGAAAACTTCAGTTCTGAATGAAGTCGAAGTTTGGGGTACTTTGCGTGAACGAAGTGTGCTTTTGATTGATAAAATGGCTGCGAGCACATGGCGTTACATGGGGCAAAGAACTCTGGGAGGAAGAAGGGCATAGCCTACATGACATGTGCAGAGATGAAGCCAATCAGAGACCGGCGGGATTCTGTGACGTCACCGCACTATATAAGTCCGGGCGCGACGCTGGGAGCTCATACCGCTCTCACTGTACTGATTAGGGAAAGTGCTGCCACGGCTGCTAATGATATCTCTTACTAAAGAACTCATTTTTATACAGCGATTTTTTGGGGGTGTCACAGCTTGTCTCAGAGACTGCTTCTCTTAACGTTCTAATTCTGATTTTGTGGGTATTGGAACTGAAGTCCAGTGTGCGTCCCATGCGGCTGCCTATACATTTTATTGCTATCTGCTCACAGCACACTGAATATCCAAGGGTGATCTAAGCCTCTTCCTGTTGTATTCATTTAAAGAAACAGCGTTTTTACAATCCAAATACCACTTCATTTTTGGTTTCTCAATTCTTTTGCACAATTTACATCCAGGGGTTAATTAAGCGTTGTTCTGCTGTTTTGGTTACTAACAGACACTGTCTTTTTCACCGAAAAAAAATACATTTTTCCTGTAGCATAATTCATAACCGAAGGTTAATTTCAAGTTTTTCTCTTGGTGTGTACCGTAAAATACACGCCATTGTAACACGCTACAAAGTTGGTAGTTTTTGGGTGCTCAATTCTTTTGCACAACTTACATCCAGGGGTTAATTAAGCGTTGTTCTGATGTTGTGATCACTAAAAGAAACCGTCTTTTTCACCGCCAAAAAAATACATTTTTCCTGTAGCATAATTCATAACCGAAGGTTAATTACAAGTTTTTCTCTTGCTGTGTACCGTAAAATACACGCCATTGTAACACACTACAAAGCGGTATTTTTGGTGCTCAATTCTTTGCACAATTTACATTCCAGGGGTTAATTACGTTGCTGCTGTTTTGGGAAAAAAAACGCTTTTTCCCGGCAAAATACTTTTCCGTACATAATTCATACCGAAGTTAATTACAAGTTTTTCTCTTGTGTTACCGTAAATCACCATGTACACGCTACAGTTGGTATTTTGGGTGCTCAATTCTTTTGCACAACTACATCCAGGTTAATAAGCGTTGTTCTGATGTTGTGATCACTAAAAAAACGTCTTTCACCGCCAAAAAGACATTTTTCCTGTAGCATAATTCAAACCAAGGAATACAAGTTTTTCTCTTGCTGTGTACCGTAAAATACACGCCATTGTAAACACTAAAACTGTATTTTTGGTTCAATTCTTTTGCAATTACATCCAGGGTTATAAGCGTTGTTCTGTTTGGTGACTAAAAGAACCGTCTTTTCACCGCCAAAAAGACATTTTTAGCATTCATAACCGAAGGTTAGTTACAAGTTTTTCTCTTGTTGTGTATCGTAAAATAAACGCCATTGTAACACGCTAAAAAGCTGGTAGTTTTTGGTTGCTCAATTCTTTTACGCCATTTACATCCAGAGGTTAATTAAGCGTTATTCTGCTGTTGGGGTGACAAAAAGAAACCTTCTTTTTCACCACCAAAGAAGCAATTTTGCCTGTAGCATAATTCATATCCGAAGGTTAATTAAGCCTGTTTGTGCTTTTACATTCAGTAAAATACACAGTGTTTTTAAACGACACATACAAGTAAATTTTTCCTGGCCATTTGTGGAGCGCAATTTATATCCAAGGGTTACCCAAGCTTGTTACTGGGTTCATTTGGAGTCAAATACAGGGTGTGTATTTATCATATACAGATATCTTCATCAAACAGTGTCTGTACATTTTAGAACAAACAGTATGTCAGACAGAGAGGTGGCAGGCTCTTCACCTGCGAGTGGCAGTGGCACAAACATTCCTGGAGCAGGCCCAGGTCGCAGCACAGCAAGGGGACGTCGCAGCAGGGGTCACACGGTGAGGCCAGAACTGCCGGTGTCATCTAGCGGCCGTGTGTTGTTCAGCAACCCAATGGTTCTTGATTGGTTGACTAGGTCATCCACTTCCTCCCAGATGACATCTGACAACCCCAGCCAAGAGTCGGAGGGAACGTCCACGGGGTAAAAAACCCGCTTCGCAGGTCCAAGAAAGTAGCGGCACAGGGGCTCAGCAAGGCAGCGTTGCTGGTAAAATCCGATACTCGGCGGTGTGGCAGTTCTTTGCTAAGACACCGGAGGAGCCGAATATGGGTATTTGTAGAATCTGTGGGCAGAAAGTGAAGCGTAGCCAGGGAGCTAACGTTGGCACCACGGCCCTGCGTCAACACATGCAGCGTCACCATCCGATGGCCTGGGAGAAACATGGCTCAGATGTGGTGGTCCATTCTGCCCCCGCAGCAACAGCAGCAGCAGCGCCCAGTGGCACGCATGCCATTGCAGCCAGTCAAAGCTCCACCACCTCTGCAGAAGGGAGCTGTTTCTCTTTGACATCATCTCCCGGTCCAGATGCTTTCCTGCTCCTCGCTACTCATCGGCGCTAGCAGTCGTTCAGTGAGGCGATTGCAAAGAGACAACAGTATGCGTCCAACCATCCTAAGGTGCAGCAGCTGACCGTGCTCCTGTGCAAGTTGGTGATACTGCAATCCCTCCCTTTCCAAATGGTGGACTCTGCACAGTTCAGAGAACTAATGGCTTGTGCCGAGCCGAGATGGAGAGTTCCAAGCTGTAATTTATTTTCCAAAAAGGCAGTACCAGCACTTCATAAATATGTAGAACAGAAGGTGGGCCACTCCTTGAGCTTATCGGTTTGTTCCAAGTGCACGGCAGCGCGGACGTCTGGAGCTGTAACTACGGTCAGGGCCAGTACATGTCCTTTACGGCCCACTGGTGAATGTGCTTCCTGCCCAGGCACACCAACAACTTGGACAGGAGACACCGCTTTCTCCTCCACGTTGTCAAACTGCAGCTCCTGCGCCAATGTCCGCCTCCTACACCACCACCATCATCTCAGCCTCCACAAGTACTGCTCCATCATACCACATGTGTAGGGCACAGCGGTGTCATGCAGTTCTACACCTGGCTTGCCTCGGCGAACGGTCACACAGGGGAGGAACTGCTCCGCGTCATGCAGCAAGAAATCGATGTGTGGCTTTCTCTGCGCCAACTGCAAATCGGAACCATGGTGACGGACAATGGGAATAACATGGTGTCCGCGCTGCACCGAGGAGGGATGGTCCATGCGCCCTGCATGGCGCATGTGTTCAATCTGGTTGTGAAAAGGTTCCTGAAGTCTTCCACCGATCTTCAGAAGATTCTGAAAATGGCCAGGAAACTGTGCATGCACTTCATCCATTCCTACAAAGCCAGGAATACTCTCCTCGAGTTGCAGCGGCAGAACGGCCTCCCCCAACACACTCTGATATGCGATGTTTCCACCCGTTGGAATTCCAGTCAGCACATGTTGGACCGACTGTATGAACAGAGAAAGGCCATTAACGATTTTTTGATGATCCAGGCGGACAGGAGTACCCCCTGTGTAACTTTGATGTCAGCCAATGGCAGCTCATGCGTGACACCTGCCGTTTGTTGAAGCCATTCGAGGAGGCGACGTTATATGTCAGTCGCCAGGACTACGGGATGAATAACGTCATTCCACTGCTTCATGTCCTGGAACAGATGCTGAAAAATCTGTCTGGGCAGGGGACTGGAGACGTGGCGACTACATCTCGCGGCCACATGAGTCCGGTGGGGACTGAAATGGAGGAGGAGGAGGACATTGGAGCAGAAGCATTGTCTGGTGAAATGAGTGGATTTTCTACCCAGGTGACAAGAGAGGAGGAGCAGGAGCAGCTGGAGGAGGTGGATGGAGATGAGGAAGATGATGCAGATGACCCACGAGCACCGTGGCAGTATACAGTGGAGATGGAGGCAGGGAGCCCCTCTGAGTCACTTGTGCAGATGGCCCGCAGCATGCTGATTTGCCTGGCTAGTGACAGCCGAATAGTCACCATCCGGCAGAGGGATGACTTCTGGCTCTCCACCCTATTGGACCCTCGCTTTCGGTCCAAAATGGAACCCTTTTTCCCAGCTGCTGAGAGGGAGGACAAACTCAAATACTCTAGGGAAATCCTCCGTAGTCAGTTGGCCGCTGCCTATGTGCGGCATCATCCCTCCTCTGACAGGTCTGACCGGGAGGTTCTTCAGCGCTCACGTACTACGGCGGCGGCTGCTGGGTGAAGGTGGGGGGGGTAGGAGCAGTACCAGCTCCATCAGCAGCAACCTAAGTCTGGAGTCACTGATGAGCAGCTTCCTTCACCCGCCTAGTGAGGAGGGCAGTCGCCAGCAGCAGCAGCAGGACCTGGAGCAGACCCTGAACCAACTGGTGGTGGCCTACTTGGACAGCACTCTGCCACCCCAGTTAGAAGATCCGCTGGACTACTGGGCAGCCAAACTGGATGTGTGGCCGCAACTTGCCGAGTTTGCAGTGGAGAAGCTGTCCTGCCCGGCCAGTAGTGTGGCATCAGAGCGGGTGTTCAGTGTGGCGGGGGCAATCATTACCCCAAGGAGAACCCGCTTGTCCAAGGGAAATGTGGAACTACTGACCTTTGTCAAGATGAATCAGGCGTGGATCGACCAGGATTTCCACACACCAATGCCTTAGGCGTCAGACTACATCAGCCATGACGCCTCACCCAAACTGTGAGAAATGAGTCTGGGTTCAAACTACCTGCCTCAGCCACTATTCTGATGCCGCCACCCGCTTGATGCCACACATCTCCTGCCAGTTTCTCCATCAGCCTACCACCATCTTTACCAGGGACTACCACCATCTTTACCCACCTCCACACACTGTCATTGTGCCACTCTATGACCTCATGCTGCTGCTGCTGTTGCTGGTGCCGTGACATCCACACTGTGTCATTGTGCCACTCTGTGGCCTACTCCTGTTTTTGCCACCTCCAGAATGTCATTGTGCCACTGTCTGACCTCATGCTGCTGCTGTGGCTGCTGCCGTGACCTACACACTGTGTCATTGTGCCACTGTCTGACCTCATGCTGCTGCTGCCGTGACCTCCACACTGTGTCATTGTGCCACTCTGTGGCCTACTCCTGTTTTTGCCACATCCAGAATGTCATTGTGCCACTGTCTGACCTCATGCTGCTGCCACCGTCAACTCCACTCTCTGTCATTGTGCCACTCTGTGGCCTACTCCTGTTTTTGCCACCTCCAGAATGTCATTGTGCCACTGTCTGACCTCATGCTGCTGCTGTGGCTGCTGCCGTGACCTCCACACTGTGTCATTGTGCCACTCTGTGGCCTACTCCTTTTTTTGCCACCACCAGAATGTCATTGTGCCACTGTCTGACCTCATGCTGCTGTGGCTGCCGCCGTCACCTCCACACTCTGTCACTAATGTTGCCACCTGAGCTCTCAGCTTGTTTTTTTCAAGCTTTCGCTGCCATGACTTTATTAAGCTACATTCCCGCTTCAGTTTTTTGGTCAGTTTTGCCCTCTTAAGTGCCCAGGGAAGTTTATAGTGAAGCGATTCTAAGAGCGGCGGCAGTCATCTGCGTGTCATACTAAAACACAACATTGTATGAAGACCAAACCAAGCTCCCTCTGCATATTTAAGCATGGCACAACGTTATACAGCACCCTGCAGGCTCTGTGCAGCCTGGAAATAGCTGTTTTTAACGTGATTTGTCCCAAAGTAATTCGGACCGAAATGAATTTTGTCGGGAAATTCGGCGAAGTGACCGAATCGAATTTTTGAGAAATTCACCCATCTCTACCCACTGCATGACCATTAAACCTGCATGACCCACAATTTAAAAAGTGCCAGAAGGCAGTATTATTTGAAACAACATTTTAGTTGAACTGGACATTGAATATACCTGTCCTGGAACGCAGCATGACCCTTAAACCTGTCTGACCCACAGATTAAAAAGTGCCGGAAAAAGGAGTCTTTCAACCACCATTTTAGTTGAACTGGACATTGACTATACCTGTCCTGGAACGCAGCATGACCCTTAAACCTGTCTGACCCACAGATTAAAAAGTGCCGGAAAAAGGAGTCTTTGAACCACCATTTTAGTTGAACTGGACATTGACTATACCTCTTGTGGGCCACAGCATAACCCTCAAACCTGCATGACCCCCAAATTAAAAATTGCCGTAAAAAGGTGTCTTTGAACCACCATTTTAGTTGAACTGAACATTGACTTTAACTGTCCTGGACCGCAGCATGCAGGTTGCATTAACCACTGAAGAACAGATTGGCGACGCTGTTCGTTACTGAGATTCACAGGGCACCGACCCAGCGCTGACGGGTCTGACGGTCCTGTAACTGACGATCCGCTGGCTTCCATGTTGTTGCCAGCACTGGAAGGAGCACCTTCTCTCATACTTCTACTTCCATGCCCTACACCCCTCTTTGCTCGCTTACCACCTGCAGTTTGCTCCATGTTCAGAAATATAAAAATTTAAAAGGTATGGAAGAGTTTTTGACAGTCTCTTATTGAAAGACGGCAAATCACAGACATTCTTAAATCCCACTAATTTCCAACAGCCAACTAGGATTAGAAACAGAATTGTTTCTATCAAATATCTGTGAAATGCGGTCTGGTGGAAGAACCGTAACACAAAATCAACAGTGTTCTTACTTCAGTCCCTGAGATTTACAACTGCCCAGTAGGACTAGCAGTTGATAGTTTTCAACAAACTATCGTACAAGTGCACGATTAGCGGCAAACTGAGATGCACTGAGTGAAATAGAAGTATTAAAAAGTTATATGGATTAATATGGCAACCTTCGCACCACTGACTATAGGCGTCATTTACTATCAAATATGTATAACACAATATGCGTACAACTGAGCTCTATGCGACAAACAGACGCACGGACTGCAATAAGAGTATTTAAATATTATATGGATTAATATTGCAGCCTTCGCACCACTGACTACAAGTGTAATTTACTAGGAAATATGTATAACACAATATGCGTACAACTGAGCTCTTTGCGCCAAACTGAGATGCACGGACTGCAATAAGTGTATTTAAATATTATATAGATTAATATGGCAGCCTTCGCACCACTGACTACAGCCGTAATTTACTAGGAAATATGTATAACACAATATGCGTACAACTGAGCTCTTTGCGCCAAACAGACGCACGGACTTCAGTAAAACTATTTAAAAGTTATTGGGATAAGTTAAGCCAGTTTTTGGGAACACTGACACGCAGTGATTGTCCCCCATCCACCCCACTACCCCCGCGGCTGGACATACCAGTAGATATCCTTAAAACTTTCTCTAACTAAATAAGAAGTGAAATTCTCTAATCTAACTCTATTCTAAGCTGTAGGTAGGTGGATGGTTTCTTGCATTAGAAGAGACTATCTCGCAGAGAGACACGTCTTGCTGTGAAGTGTGATAGACAGAGTATGAGCTCAAACAGGAAATGCAGCAGCATAGATAGAACGAGGTCACGTGACTTTTGCAGCCAATGAGATCCATACACTGCAAAGTGGTGACATTGTACATTCCCCCACCTCCCCCCCCATCCTCGGAGCTGATTGGCTGTCCGCCAAAATGACAAGAAACGCTGAAAATGGCGCCATAGTAATAGATTATCTGTTAGATTGTCACCTAAAATATCGCATGATCGGCAATTTCCGATCAGCCTAAAAATCGTGCCGATTTCAACTTTTGTCGATAATATCGCTCATCCCTACTCCTTACATGTTGAAAACTAATCTTTGTAGTGAGACAACCACTTTAACTATAGCTTTCAACAGCTTCTATTTGTGTCTCTCTTTCTCACTTTGCAACTCCCTCCTCAACATCACCTCTCTATAGCCTTATATGGGCAGAAGATGAACCAATATTTTAGTGAGCTAATCTGTCTGAAGGAGGATTTTACCAGTTTTTCAGAAAGAACAATTGTTAAGGTATTAGCAAATTTCTAATTATTGCGTGCACTATTTTTTTCTGCAAAGTTTTTTGAAAGGTTGATGACCATTAAAATAAAATGAAATCTTTTATTCCAATACCTGATTCAACGTCCAAAGAATACTTATCAATTGCCAAGTTCATAGTTTGGTAAGCAGTGTTGCAGAAGTCTTCAAGAATGATGTATACAGCATTTGTTACATTCGTGGAACAGGCTTTGCAAACTTCATTCTGCTATTAACAATGATGCTGCCATTTCGAAAATTCAATATTTCAAGGTTTTGAAAGCCAGTCAAATTGGACTGCAGGTAGGGAACCAACTGAAAAAAAAAGTATGACAAAAGTAATCTGTGCATTGTTCTTCTATGTCTCAGTGTAATTATCTAATTTATTATAGGTTAAAGCTGTACCATAAATGATACAAAAAAATGTTTTATAAAAATAGTTCCATCCATATATTACAAGATTAAGGGCCTCGTGTATGAAAACTCTCTAGGTGTAATACTTTCCTCTCTGTTCATTTTTTCAGAGCACTATATGAATTGAAAGGGAAACTGATTGGTTACTATGGGTAACAAGAAAGTCTTAAACCTAGACAGTTTTCATACATGTCCCACTAAATGTCAAAGGTGTAAAATATTACTTTTAATCATAGAGTAAAATTAACCATGATTTATTAAATTAGAAGTTAGGGCTATAGCCAATGTTTTGATAATTATGTTGGGGATAACACAAAAGATAACAACTGCTTGATTTGTACCATGGCTAAGCTATCTTTTATTTAAAAAAGGGAAAAAGGCTGCATGAGCTAGTCACACACCCAGTAAGCCAGTATCTGTGCATGTTATGTTGTACATCTGGATGCAGGAAGTTTGGGGTTACAGTTCATGATCAAGTTCTAAGGAATAATGTAGGGGGGGTCAAAACGAAACAGTCATATTTAGAAATGTAGTAGACCTGCCTAAAAAGTAGCTGTTGGAAATGTATCTGATTATCCAGCATAAAGCATTCTAGAGAACTGATGCAGCACTGGAAAATATTTGGGGACAAGAGTAGGAGGTCCAAATTGTAGAGAAAGTCTTAGATAATTGGTAGAATGTAAAGCACAGTTAGAATCATGAGCAATTGTAGGGAGGCAAAGCACTGTGGAGGGCTTTGTGACAAAGTTATGGATGGGCAACCAGTACAGTGGCATCAGTGTAGAGGTTGGACAGAATGCTGAACTTGGCTGCTGTATTTAGGATACAAAGGAAAGGGGACAGTTTGAGGAGACCAATAAATAATACATTACAATAATCAAGAGAAGAACATACAACAAAAGGATGGATTCTGGAGATGTTTTTAAGTGCAGATGAAATAAGCTCGCAAATGTATGAGTGCAGCATAACCCAAAGACAATGGCTATACTGCTTAAGAGTTATGGGCGTACCAAACATGAAATGGAAATACCAAGTTTAGGCAAGTTAGTAGATGCAGAGAGACAAAAGGAGGCATTTAATAATCCTTGTAGGCTCAGAGATGGCATATATTTTGTTTCTGGCACATGGACTGCCAAAAGATACACCAAATGTAACAGGAGGTGGTACCTGTTAATGCATTTGGCACATCTCACCATCTTATTCCAGTGCTTTTTGCATCAAGATCAGCATAGGAAATGCCGGTATTAATAAATTCCACCTATGAGTACAGTTTTTAAAAGATTCAGTTTCAGCTAGACGATGTTAGAGGCGACTGCAGAGGTAAAGTCATGGGAAGCATCTTAGTACTGAGATTGTACTGAAAGTCAAATTTGCTGATACTAGTCCAAAAGGAGTTGTGTAAACAGAAAAGTGGTGATGACTTATGACTGAACCCTGAGAAACCCCAACTTGAAGGGAAAGAGGAGAAGACGTGGAGCTAGCAAATGGTACAAACAATGAACAAGGCTACACGATAAGGAATTACATTAACCAGGCATCTGCTGGGCAGTCTGACATAGGTTTCTAATGGTTGCACCTAGAGCTTACTTCTAACTAAAAGCAGAAGCATTTATTTATGCCCAGTAAATACTTACCAGTTCGAGAAATCTTTGTTCCAAAGCCTTATATTCAGGGGAGTGTTTATTAAATAAATCCTCTGAGAATATCATATTAGTAACACGCAGGCTAAAGAAAACCACAAGCGCTCGTGCCTTTGCTGAAGCACTGACATTGCTCTCATGAGTAGAAAACACAATGCCTGCCAAATCTGTAGCATCTATATTTTTTGATAACATGCTTCTCTCTTCAGGACTCATGTCCGGAGGAAAATATACAGTGCTCATGTGATCAAGTTCCAGAGATATGTCCTGAACATCAACTGTAACTTCTACGTCTTGGGTCAGAAAACCTGTAGGATCTACAGAGGTACCACTGGGAAGTGGTTCGAACTGTACAGGATCTGTAATGGACACCCCTTTTTCTATCACAGGGATTATATTAGGCATGTTGTTTTCTGTAGAATCAATATCACTGTGTGAATAAGTGTTGGTAGCATCTAGGTTGGGTATGGTATTAAACAAATCCTCAGGTGATTTAGGTGATGGCATTGGTGTTAAGTGTATACTTTCTTCACTTTTTACATCATTGGTTGATGATGTCAAATTGACATTTGTGTCAGAGCTACTTGTAGCTGTCTTATGTTCACTAGTTGTTGGGACTGTATGTGTGATGAAACTATGGACTGCAACATGTGGCTTTAATGGTTCTATTTCATTAGATATTGAACTCTCTGCTATATCTCCATCATATTCCAAAACTAGACTTGTCTTTGCAGTTTGTGTTGACCACAATGTGTCTTTTGCTAAAGATGGAGAATAATCCAATGTGCTTTCATGTAAGACATCTGGTGAGCTAGTTATAGTTGTTTTATCATGTTCACCAGTTGTTGGTACTGTGTGTGTGGTGAAACTATGGACTGCAACTTGTGGTTTGAGTGGCTCTATTTCATTAGATATTGACATATCTGTTATATTTCCATCATATTTCAAAATTGAGCCTGTCTGTGCCACAGGTTCTGGCGTTTGTGTTGACCACAATGTATCTTCTGCACCAGATGTGCTGTCATGCAAGACATTGGGTGAACCAGTTGTAGCTGATTTATCATGTTCAACAGCTGTTGGAACTGTGTGTGTGGTGAAACTATGGACTGCAACTTGTGGTTTGAGTGGCTCTATTTCATTAGATAATGATGTATCCGTTATAACTCCATCATATTTCAAAATTGAGCCTGTCTGTGCCACAGGTTCTGGTGTTTGTGTTGACCACAATGTATCTTCTGCTACAGATAGAGAATAATCCACTGTGCTGTCCTGCAAGACATTGGGTGAACCAGTTGTAGCTGATTTATCATGTTTACCAGTTGTTGGAACTGTGTGTGTGGTGAAACTCTGGACTGCAACTTGTGGTTTGAGTGGCTCTATTTCATTAGATATTGAACTCTCTGCTATATCTCCATCATATTTCAAAATTGGGCTTGTCTGTTCCACAGGTTCTGGTGTTTGTGTTGACCACAATGTATCTGCTGCTACATATGGAGAATATTTAACTGTGCTTTCATGCAAGACATTGGGTGAGCCAGTTGTAGCTGATTTATCATGTTCACTAGTTGTTGGAACTGTGTGTGTGGTGAAACTTTGAACTGCAACTTGTGGTTTGAGGGGCTCTATTTCATTAGATATTGAACTCTCTGCTAAATCTCCATCATATTTTAAAATTGGGCTTGTCTGTGCCATAGGTTCTGCTGTTTGTGTAGACCACAATGTATCTTCTGCCAAAGATGGTAAATATTCCACTGTATTTTCAAGTAAGACATCTGGTTCACTAGTAAAGAAGTCTCCATCTATCTCAGATGATTCTGGTGTTTGCACTGACAACTCCACATTCCAGTATTCAGGTGTCCATAACACAGGTGGGGGCTGGGTTGAGTATTCATCCATCACAGGCTGTTTAACTAGACTGATTGTAGGAACAGAGCTTTGGGTATGTAATGCATCTAAGCCCTGATATGCAGTGGGGTTGACCTGAGTACTACCCAATGTCATATCTTCAGCAAGAGAGTTATCAGTCACATGTTTTTCAATTAGGTCTTCATAGCTTCCTGTGGTACCCATTAAATCTACATCTATTGTTTGTCTTTTTAAAGCAGAAAGTGGATCTACTGTAGTTTTTATCCAAAACCATGTATCTACTTTTTCTTCAGTCTTTTGACCAAATCCTGACCCAGACCCCTCATCTAAGGGTTTAATACTTCCTGCCGTTGGAAGCAAGTTGTCTTCTACAAGTATTTCAGGATCTTCTAGTATGTTTTGAGAAGTAACTTGTGAGATCTCTATATCCCAATCTAAATGTGTTTGCTCTGTCTTATTTAATACACTCTCTAGAGAGGATTCACTAAGGGCAGGCTCTTCAGCAGCTATGGCAGAAGTCACAATGTCTGAATTGCTTTCTCCAGCTGATAAGGTAATTAAGGTTGGAGGTAGACTGGTGGTAAGCACTTGGATTTCATCAGAAATTGCTGTCTCTTCAGAAGGACGCTCAGGAGATGTGCTTAGACTTGTCTCTGGGAAGAAGGAAATGTCACTGTCTCCGGATTCTTCTTGAATGTCAACAGAATTGGTAGCTGTGACTGTGCTAGAGTCGAACAAATTTAAGGTTTTGCTCGTCTGATAGGGTAAATCATTTGCTAGAGTAGTAAAACTATAATCTGAGGCTGATGTGGCATAAACTTTAAAAGTAATGTCTTCGGTAACAACAGGGCTTTCAGCTTCCAGGGCAACCTGACTTCTTGATGTAAGCTCTTCACTTGTTTCTCCGTAGATGTTCTTAATAGTTGAATGACCGGTTGGAAGCCACTCAGCTTGTAATGCATTATCCTGAATATAAAGGTTAAAAACATAATATAATTTGTTGCTGTACTTCGATCTGATAAGATAAATATGCATCTGCAGCCACTGTGTACCCACAAATTATACATTATAGATAGGTGGATGGATCAATGGATGAATTAATGAATCGATGAATAGACACTAGTAGATAGATAGATAGATAGATAGATAGATAGATAGATAGATAGATAGATAGATAGATAGATAGAATACAGACAGACAAATAAAAAGATAGGGCCACATGTATGAAAACTATCTTGGTTTAAGACTTTCTTTGTTGCCCATAGCAACCAATCAGAGCTCCCCTTTCATTTCATGTAGAGCTCTGAAAAAATGAAACATGCGCTCTGATTGGTTGCTATGGGCAACAAAGAAAGTCTTAACCCAAGACAGTTTTCATACATGTGGCCCATAATGTCTATAGTTCGCCCAAAAAACTATAAAGATATTAAAATAAATAATGCAATAGAAATGTGTTCAAGGCCAGTAACTCACATTTGTTAAGCACATTTGTAAATCTCACAAAGATCTTACATGTTGCAAACAACAGCTTGATAAGTAACAGAGAAAAATTTAGCTTTTTTTCTACACCTCCCTTAGAATTCCTAATAATTAACTTATCTATGAGCATCTCAGCCCTTTTGGCTGCAAAAAGGTCACTCACATATAGTATGTGGGGAATGCAGTTGTTTTTTAACAAAATCCAGAATAAGCTTTGGATATTGAGGACACATTTAGAAAGCACAGGATGGAACAGTCAGCTATTGGACTTAGTTCAAAGAGCAAAAAGTTGCTCCACTAATTGTTTTATCTCATTGGTGACTTCAGTGGAAATATAGATTTGAAAATATCTTTGTTCTAGCAGTTGTCATAGATATGACACAATATCCATAAAATACATCTTATTGCAAATTACTTATTGCAAATTACTATTATTACTAATACTTAAGCATTACTATTATTATCATGAATGCACTATAATCTAAATATTTAACTCTACTTTAAACTATAGAAATCTGCAGACAATGTGCTCTGCTACTTACAACATCAGCGGTGGAAGGAATAGGAAACGCAGGCTTCACAGTTACAAAGGCCAATTCATTGTCAAAGTATGGCGGAACAGTTTTTACTAAAAGTAAATAATAAAGACTGATCAGGTGTGGGTACATATACAATGCTATACTTACCTTATAGAGGCAAGTAAAATCTATTCCCAGCAGGAGGCAAAAAAAACCTAGCTCCACAGTTGAGAAATTGCACAGATGCACAGTAGCAATGAACAGCCACAAACACGTATTCTGCGCCTGTGCAACCTCCACTGCATACAGTAGTGCAGTACTGTGCCTTTTCCGCATTCTGGTGTGAGGTAGTGTTTAACCTGCAGTTGCATTCGTTTGTGTGCAAGTGTAGTACTGAGTAGCCACCCCCTAGTCATGAAGGATAGGTGTGTAAGTAGCTGTTTTTCAGCACCTTCCACCTGTGCAACTTCTCCCATGTAGCACAGAGGTTTTTATCTCCTGCTTGAAATGGATTTTAGATCTTTTTTCTTTGATTTTAACCATTTTCCTGTGGTTATACACAATAATACTAAGTAAATGTATCTTTAGACTAAGGCTTTGGAATTCTGTCAAACTCTTCCATGATTTGAATCAAATTAATTTTTAACACTGAGGTAGGGGATGACTGGGTAAACTGTGTAGGATAATGGGATACTATCTGCAGGAACTAGGCACAAAATATTCTAATGTCTTTATAACAATACTAAACACTCCAGTTTCAATGTATTGGTGCTAAATGATTTTCTCATCTCTTAGTATTGTCCAATTAACATACTTCATGCTGGCTAATTGATAGAGGTTATAAATGATTTGCTTTTCTCTATTATATTAGATTTTCCTAATAAAGTATTTGAAAATAGTTTTTCTAACCCATACAAACCCTATAATATAAGAAGCAAACAAATTTTTGCACTGAATTGAATAATACACATTGGGCCTCAGGTAATACCGTACTTTTCAGACTATAAGATGCACTTTTTCCCCAAAATTTGGGGGGGAAATAGGAGTGCATCTTAGAGTCCGAATGCACTATCGCTGTGGGAAGTCAGCAGCGGGGCTTAAGGGGTTAAACCCTGCTGCTGGCTTCCTGCAGCATCGACGCATTTCAGTCTCCTACTGCCCCGAGATAGTGCTAATCAGTACAGCCGGCAGCTGCAGACTCCATCCTTGTTGTTAACACTTTAGACGCCGCAGTGATCGCAGCCGCGGTATCTTGCTGAATGAGGAACAGTGCTGCGCATCGTTCCTCCCTCCAATAACTGGATGCCATAGCAGCCAGAAGCTTCTTGCAGGCTTCCGCAAGTGCCATGTATGTATACCTATTACACCCTGTCATAGGTAATAAGTGAAAATCCTATATACAGCAGTACAACCAGGGATTGTGCCCCCTAGTGGTCATGTACCCTAGGGGGACTAAGTATTAAAGTAAAAAAAACTGTTTAAAAAATATTAAAAGTTTAAATCACCCCCTTTGCTGTTTTACAAATTGAAAAATAAAAAGTTACACATAACTGGTATCACCATGTTCGTAAAATTCCAATCTATTAAAATATAACATAATTTATCCCGTATGTTGTACACCAAAGAAGAAAAAAAGTCCTAACGTCAAAATTGTGCGTTTTTTGGTCATTTCATATCCCCCAAAAAATTGGAATAAAAAGTTATCAAAAAGTATCTATCCCAAAATAGTACCAATAAAAACTACACTTCAGCCCACACTTTTTGATTAAAATTTTTATTTTTCTCTTCTAAAACCTAGGTGCGTCTAATAGTAAAAAAAATCCGGTAGTCAGCTTTAATTTTTATACAGGATTTGCCAACCGGTATTTGGGGTTTTTTTGGCATGTAGGAGGATGGCTTTTCTCTGCGGTTTGCGGATTCAAGTCATCCCCCTTCGCACCCACATTTTCATGTTCCTCCTGAGAATTGGGCAGAAGAATGAACATGTTCTAAGTTTTTAGGAAAGCCGACGGTGTAAAAAACCGTCCGGCGGAAAATCTGTGCAGTTGGGACTGCTGCAAGGATTTTCTATTGAAGTCTATGGGGGAGCATTGCTTGACGGTTTGTAAAATCGCAAACCGTTTGAAAGAGCGACAAATAACCTGTGCCATGGGGACAAGCCCTAATTGTATTCCAGTTTTAAAACACAAAGTCCAGTCTGTTCTATTTTCATACTCACCATTAACAAGCTGCAGAGAGTCTGCATCTATATCCAGTGTGTCATCTCCAAGTAATTTCTGCTTGTTTAGAGCATCTACTATGTAATTTCTAAAGTTGCTGACTGTATAAACAGACGTGGGATTATCTTCAATATCACTGAATGAGATGTCTTCAATTTTATTGGAATGAAGATTCATGAGGTCCATGGTTGCACTGTTAATAGCATCTGCATCCCCATCAAAAATAACTGCATATTGTACTTGTAAAGCAACTCTGCAATAAGAATAAGGATATATATTACAATACAATTATAAGAAATCACAATGTTCTACTATTAATAGTTTAATACAGCCCCATCAAGTAAGTTAAACTTTTTACTTCTACACTGTAATGCAGGGTTCCAAATTCCAAGACAATGCTGTTACAAAATAGACAAGTGCAGACTGTTGGGATTGTTAGATTATCTGAAGCTGAGGGAAAGGAAATTTGTTTAGGACCAACTTCCCTAACAAAGTCTCATTGCAAGACTCATTACTAATGGGTTCTTGGTAAATGACCATTAACGTTTGAGATACCAAATCAATCAATGACATTCTATCTGTGTTAAAAGTTTAGCATAAATTATCAAACCCTTTTAAAAAGAACATCAAAATTTGTACAAGAAGTTGAAAAAAATCTTCAAAAAACTTATTCAGGGGTTATTTCAGTTACACTCCATGTATGAAAATAACATTGGGGCTCATTTACTATGGCAGTTGTACTAGACTTCTTGCATAATTTGCAGCAAAATACTGTAGTACATGCTTTGCACCACATTTACATGACACCCCCCACCTCTGCTAAAGAGATGTGGCTTTGCAGGAAGGAGCATGGCTTAAAGTGCAACATTGTGCACCAATATTTTGTTGCAATCAGTGACATAAAGTAAACCAACTAGTAGAAAGTATAAACTTAGACGAGAGAGTCTAAACATGTGCCAGATTTATTAATACTATGATAACTGTGGCATATTTAAAGACTTTTATGTTTAGTTAAGTTCAGTTTACACTCTTACTATTAGACATATTTGATAATTCTGCCTCACTGTTTTTAAAATCCTATCCTCATAGAAGGTTAAAATAGAATGAAAACTTTTAAAGGTGTACATTTAATGTTCTATGTTAACGGTACCTGTCATCCAGTATGGAAGGGCTGAAAATAAAGAAAATTGTGCATCAGGAATTGACACTTCTAAACCAAAAAAAGAATATGGCCTTGTTTTATTAGAAGCAAAATAATAAGAAATACCTGACTATTTGTACTATGATTCTTTTATATCCAGCTAAAGATTGGAATACAGGTTCCATATGAAAGATTAAATTAATCAAACCATTATGTACTTTTATACCATATTCACTGAAAAATACAAATAATTTGTGAAAGCTTCAAAGTTGCTGTATCAACATCTGAAATATAAAAGGAAGAAGCAACACAACATCTTCCCCATACGAAGTGACGTGTAGTGAAGATGCTGTCCTGCTTATTTTTTAACTACTGAAGTACCGTCATACATGAAATATAAATCTAATATATGTATAATGTTCCTGCACCATTATCAAGAACATTAAAACATTTGTGGACATTAAAGGGGGTTTCTCACTACAAAGATCATATCTGTAATGATGGGGACAGTAAAAATAAGCACTTTTGGAATTGGTTTGTATTACCTAAATCATTTAGTATAGCAGCTATTGGCTAATCTGTGTGTTCTACACCCAAAACTGCAGCCTGGGGTGGAGCCATGCCCCCGTGGTTGTGATTGGCTGCTTGATATTTAGTTCAACCCCCTGGATGGGACACGCTCCCATGTGGGACACGGGATTGACTGTCCTGTGCTCTATGTACTTTCTCATCCTCCCCCCGAACTGTGTGAAACTGAAGGCTGTTCTGCTCCACTCCCAGTGACAGCTCTGCTGTGAAGGATCTGGGCACTGCTAGATTCACTCCCCCCTAAAAAATGTGTTCAAGGCAAAGTGGCTAGTAACTCACATTTGTTAAGCACATTTGTATATCTCACAAAGATCTTACATGTTGCACACAACAGCTTGATAAGTAACAGAGAAACATTTAGCTTTTTTTCTACACTTTCTTAGAATTCCTAATAATTAACTTATCTATGAGCATCTCAGCCCCTTTGGCTGCAGAAAGGTCACTCACTTACAGTATTTGGGGAATACAGTTCTTTTTAACAAAATCCAGAATAAGCTTTGGATATTGAGGACACATTTGGAAAACACAGGATGGAACAGTCAGCTATTGGACTTGGTTCAAAGAGCAAAAAGCTGACAGGTTACCTTTCAAATTTTCAGAGAGATTTATTAACACTTGTTCAAAAGAAAAGTGAAACATCCAGGCAGATTTCAGCCCTCATTGGAAGAGCGTAGGAAATGAAAGCAACAAGCTGCTCCACTAATTGTTTTATCTCATTGGTGACTTCAGTGGAAATATAGATTTGAAAATATCTTTGTTCTAGCATTTGTCATATGTATGACAAATAAAACACAATAGATATGACAAATGCCATATAACACACATATAATACACTCTGCTAGACACAATGACAAGAAGTCACTTTCTGTAATATTAGGGGCCTGTATGTATAACTGTTTACAACAATACATGTGTTCGGGTTAATATGAGCTTGTGGAGCCTGGAATGGAGGTGACAGCTCTCAAGGCATGAGAATCATTGCAGGAGGTCTGCAAAACTGTTACATCCTCTCCCTTCCCCTGCTCACACAGAATGAGGACTGGTGATGGAGCAGGGACAGAGAGGGGATGTGATGATGTCACCAGTCTTCAGTGAGGGAACACCCGCCTACTGGGAGGAGAGACCTGCCCTTGGATTTGAAGCTGTAAGAGAGAGAGAAACGGCTCATGTCTGCAAAAGCCCGTGGTGAGAAAACCCATTTAAGTATCTTATAGACTGTCTTCACAGACAGATCTTACCTCAGCAATAAACTTTTCAGTAAATTTTTTATGGTTATCACTAGACTTGTCAGTTAGCTCCTTGATGAACGGCTCATTTAGAATAAGGATACTAAATTCAACCATTTTATCCACTGGTTTCTTTGGATTCTCCGTCACCTTGAATATTTCATTGGCCATCTAGAAGAAATATGAGTAGTTTGATCATTCTTGTGATTACCATACATTGAATGTTTTAGTCAAAAGATGAGACACAGAGAGAAAACTGCATTATGTATCACAATACTGACTCAAGCTTCCCCAATAGTAGTGATAGATAGTGATGCACTGAAATGTAGCATTACATATTGGCCATTGAGATGGTGGGAGTAGTCCATGAAGAGCGTCAAAGGACAGCAGAGTAGAGATAAACACTATCTTGGCTCTGTCACAGAAAAACTGGTGAGCAAGGGATTTAAAATTTATGCTGCACAGGTTCAAGAATCTACAGCAAGTCTTGGGGTCACAATTCATATCATAGAGGCAACAGTAGAGCTGGGATTACCCTTGGCAATAGGAAATGGGCCAGCAGCTGCAATGATCAAGAGAATGGGGAACAGTTGCCCTTGACAAATGTTTTAGGATATGTTTACACGGTGTATTTGTGGGGCATACTTTGAGGTGTAATTGCGCTGCAATATGCCTGAAGTATGTCCCGCAAATACAGTGAAATTATAGCACTCATGGAGTGCTATGATTTTACAGCGTGTTCCCCAATGCATACTAAGCACCCGGAGAAGGAAGTGACATGTCGCATAAGCACCATGAAAAGGGAGGTGAATGGGGGCTGGAGCGCTTTAAAAGTACATGCTGGTCAGTATGTACTTCTAAAACATCAAGCATACAGCGGTGCGCAGAGTATGCGATGCTATATGCCGTGAGAACCCGGTCTTAATGGGCCAGTGCAGCAGCCAGTTTGCAGAGGCATGTCAGCAGGATCCATGACCTGATCTTACTATCCTTATTTACCAGAGATGGGCAGTGAATCCACATGCACATACAGGCTTTGGCACAGATCCTCGCCAAGGAGCAGAATCTAAGTAACTCACTGGTTTTAGCCATTTTACTCCTGTATAATAATCTGGTCTCCACTGTAGGGGACTTCCAGGTGGCTGTTTGGCAGCATGAGATAGTCGCTCACTTCTTGTCAGTTCTGTATTCGAACTGTCCATTCTATGGAAATATGACTATAATGGTACATTTTATGCATGCAGATAGGTACTGACTTCTACTATTTGCATTTACTGCAATGATAGTGGAGTATGTTGGCACAATTGTCATGTATACATGCACCATGCGCTTTACAATATAAGTGAAATATTTGCAACTAATCTTCGTGTTTAGCCTTTGGTTATTTGAGAGTGATATATTTTGGGGACATTGAGGAAATCCCCTATTATGGCATTGTTTATGTCAGTACTTTATGAATAGTTTATTACGGAAATTTTCTGTGTTATTGACACTGTACGGGACTTCAAGGTGGCTACCCGAGTTGTCACTCTTGAAAGCTAATGTCCAGGTGCTGTAACAGGGGGTCGGAAGAGAGGCACATAATCAGAAACAAAGCCAAAGTCAGGGCAGGCAGCAGACAGGTAGCAGAGTCAAAGGACAAGCCAAGGTAGGACTTAATTTGTCATAAAGATATGAAGTGAGAGACCAAGGGTGACCTCTTCCCTCTCTGGCTTAGCAACTTGATATCACTGTGACACAAACCAGCAGGTCTGCAGTGAAGAAAGGGAGCTGAAGCAGAGTGGAGGAAGTGTCCATACGAGCTGAGGCCACCCTATTAGTGACATTATCTCATATAATTATTTTTAGCCTGCAATTTGTTTCCAGCACAGAAATGCCAAATACCCTGGAATTGTCAAAAATTCAGTTTAAGTAGAAATCTTAAACCCTAATGTAAGAAATACAATTTGATACTATCATTTTTCAATTTCATTTTGGCAAGTCTTTTGGAATAGTGGAATTTAATTGTACTATACATGTGATCACTTACATCTTCGTCTGTTTGCTTTGAGGTGAGAAGGGTACTAGATGAATAGTTCTCAATAGATATTTCACGTGGTGGAGGTACATTGGCTGCTGCATCTAAAACAACACAAAACCAGTGATTAAGATTTAAGTGAATGGGTCCATGCTGAAATTTCCAAATCTGAGCTATGAAATTGTGTTTATTAAGTTAAGTAGGTACCTCGAGAAGTTGTGGTGCCCATAGTACCAGGATTTGATGTTACTTCTGAACTGTAAAGTATGAAAAAAATATATTAAAATATCTATGACAGAACCAAGTTAGCAGACCATATAATAAAGTATTAAAATATTTAGTTATGTATATTACAATCTTATAAATGAGCAGAATAGCTTTTTTTAAAAATTAAATCCATATCTGCAAAGTGAATTGGCTCCCATATGAATGGCGGATGGAATCCATTGAAATAAAAATAAAATAAATGAAAACACTGCCTCCAAGAATGGGGTGCCGGAGGAGAGCCTGTTGTCACTTTTGCAAATATATTCAACACAATAAAACAAAAAAACCACCAATATCTCTGTAAGTACAATATAGGGGTATCCCACAATCAACTTGTAAGACCTATCCATAGCTGTGAATCTATATATTACCCCTGTGCTTGTGCAGGTTTTGTGAAGTACTCTTTTCAACCCCTAAAACATAATTGGCTCTCTAAACTGGTCTTAGCTTATCTGAAATAGGAAAATTACAATTACTCCAAGGCATACTTATGTAAAAGAGGAAGGTCCTGGGTTAGTACTAACTCTTTAAATGATTGCCACAGTGATTAAAGTGAATGTCTCCAATAGGACAATGACTTCATCTTAACCTTACTTCCGTTCAAGTGGTCAAGTTCTGCTCGGAACATCCATTGCATGTTTCATTGGGAATGACAGAAAAAAATAGTGTAGCAAGCAGCGTTATTTTTTCTGTCTAAACAACCGACACCAAGGTGGAAACCCAACGGACCCATTGTAATTAATAGGTTGCTTGTGAAATGGGTCCTTTGGTGTCTGTTTTCACCTCTGTAATGGAGGTTATGAATGGAATTTTGGACACAGATGTGAACCAAGACTAACACTATAACTATAGAATGTATAATTTGTAAACTGTACTCTTTAAACTGTTTTGTTCTTTCACTGCATGTGTACAATTCCTAACAAATGATCTGTATATAATTTAGTAACATCCAACCAATGACAACACTGAATACTAACAGGAGTAAGCCAAAGATGGTAGGAGCCAACAATATTTTGTTCAAAGGCATGGGAAATATCCCATGGAATGGATCCACAGAAATTAATAAGAGGAGGTTGGAGAAGTTATCCTATGTACAGGCAGATACAGCTGATTATTACAGTGAAGAAAAGCCAGGATCTACCAGGGAAGTATAGAGGCCAACTTCTTTTTTACAAGGAGCTGTCTTTGTTAAAAAAATATGTGTATGACCTAAACATGTATGAAACTGTTTAGGTCTAAAACTCACTCTTTTGCCCATAGTAACCTATGGGCAAAAAAAGTGAATTTTGGACCTAAACAGGTTCATACATGTGGCCCTAAGTTAAAAAGCAGCAGTCAATAACTTAGGATCCAATAATGCCCCAGGAGTATAGATCCTGGGGTGTCTGAAACCACTATAGGGATAGGTGTTTCTATTGGTGATTTGCGGAAGTGTGTATATACCAGGTTCCTGACCTACCCTGCAACCTGGCACTTTATATAAGGAAATTTGTTATTTAGTTTGCACCTAATTTTGGTGGGAGTTAACATTTTTTTAAATTGCACCTAAATTGCACTAAATTTGCTGCCGTTGACTTTTCACTTCTAAGAAGAACAGACAGGAAAGGTGAAATAAACGGTATGTGTACCATGAACTCATTTAGCAGATAGAAAGGTTTTCAATTCATTTAAACATCTTTGCGTGGCCAGTCTATGGCATAACAAAGGTCTGTAAAATTGTCTAATATAAGCCAATATACTACCAATATATGCAATATAATGTACCAATATAACTGGTATCACTGTGTCTGGATGTGAATGTAATTGTCTAAACAAAAAAAATAATAACATTTTTTAGTCTGCAAGATGAATATTGTTAAAAAGGAATAAATAAATTCTAGAATTGCTGGGTTTATTTGGTAGCCTTGCCTAAAAAATTTAATTAAAAATGACTAAAAAGTCAATTGTATGGAGCCAATAAAAACTGCTCACCCTGCAAAAAAAAGCTCTTACACAACCCATCGACAGAACAGTTAAAAAAAAGTTACGGTTGGCAGCAAATGGCAATGCATAGCACATATCTTTTTAATGATTTTTTGCACATTATGAAACCAGTAATACAAAACTAATACTTTAAAAAACTATATTCATAAACATATTGACCCACAGAATAAAGTTAGCATGTAAGTTTATGTATGCACAGAGTTTTATTCATATGGATTTGGACATAAAGCCCATGTTGGATCTTCATCCCATTGTTTTCAGAGATTGTCATAGCTCACACAGTGAACTACAGTGCAGATTTCCTTTCCACCACAGATGTCACTTCTTTGATGAGGATTCATTTTATATCTTGCAGTCTAAATAGGTCTATTCTTCATCTATAGTCCTCCACAAAAAGGGGTAATCTCCTATAGAAATATGAGGACATTACCACTTCTTTCTGCCACAAATTCTGCAGCTCAGTTTTCCTATGAAAAATTCCTCATTCCTCATAAGGGTAGCACAGTGAAAAGTATCAGCTTATTGGTTCGTTGGGGGTAAGCTGGCAGTCTTATTTCCAAAGTTAGTAATGTGTATGGTATTGAATTGGAGTGTTTAATTGGGATTTCTCACTACAAAAATTATATCTGTAATGATGAGGAGAGTAAAAATAAGCACTTTTTACAATTGGTTTGCATTACCTAAATCATTTAGTATAGCAGCTATGAGCTAATCTGTGAGTGTCTAGAGCTAAATCTGAATCCTGAGGGTCGGGGTCACGCCTCCTTTGCTGTGATTGGCTGCCTGATATTTAGTTCTGCCCTGTCAGGACACACCCCCTTGCTGTGATTGGCTGTACTGCATCCTCTGTGCTCACTCACCTCTGAGCTGTGTAAAACTTAAACTGGTTGCCTGAGCTTGCTGTGCTGGCTGCTGTCTACCATATATCTGTGTCTTTGTTCTCATTGTCTTTAAGGCCTGGTTCACACGGCCTATTGCGGCCGCAAGTACGCCGGCAGCCGTGCAGCGGGGCGGGGGTGGGGCCGACATCTCGCCGGCCCCATAGACTATCATTATCTACGGCGCGTACGTGCCGTAAATAATTAACATGTCACTTTTTCCCCGCTCGGAGGAGAGACGGAATCCATAGTTCTCTATGAGAACTGTGGATTACCGTAATGACTGAGACGGATTGGAGCCGTACTGCAGCGCAAATACAGCGCGCAGTACAGCTCCAATCCGTGCCCAAATAAGCCGTGTGAACACCGCCTAACTCTCTCTGAGCTGTGTAATAAAGACTGCCTGATCACCTCACTGCTCCTCTCATAGTGACAGCTCTATGTGAATCATTTGGGCAATTACTCAGTTTCTCTAGCTGCTAGATTCACTGTCCCCCATATAAAACAGCCTTATATACTCTTTGTACCTCCTGCCTGATAATGGATAGAGGAGTAGAGTGCATTTCTCACATTTGTTTCATCAATTCAGGCTGTATGTATAACTGTTTACACACATACAGGTGTTCTAGTTACAAGGAGCTTGTGGAGGGAGGTGACAGCTCTCCAGGCATGATAACCAACCAATACAGGAGGTCTGCAGAACTGTGACTTCCACTTCCTTCCCCTGTTCACACAGAATGATGATGATGTCTCAGGAGAGAGCAGGGAAGACACAGTGAGGGAAGAGACACCTACTGGTGGGAGAGAACAGCCCCTGGATTTGAAGCTGTAAGCTGCAGAGATAGCACAAGATGCCTGCAAAAGCCTGTACTGGGAAAACCCCTTTAAGCTGTGTAATATAATGTACCAATTACCAATACTCATTTAGTCATGGTGCTGTTGAACATCTCTGAAGCACACTAAATACTATTGTTTACAATTATCTTAGCAAAGTTATAATTTTTTAAAGAAAGAGATATCTCTTTTATTATCTGTGCTTTCTACAATATAAGATAATTATATTTGAGGTATACTTTATAACATTGGTAACTACAAGGCAGATTTACTAACCCTTAGGAAGTATAAACTTAGACTAGACAGTCTAGGGATGCTCCAATTTTATCACAGCGAGTCATGCTGTATGATAAATTTGACGCATCTTTAGACTTCTTTTACTTTGCACTTATATTCAACGCCAAAATGTTAGCACAGTTTTGTTACTTTCTAAAGTTGCAACCCTTCTGTTGAAGCCATGATCCATATCCACTAAGCCATACCCTTTATCAAGTAAGCCACACTAAGGGCCACATGTATGAAAACTGTCTAGGTCTAAGACTATCTTTGTTGCCCATAGCAACCAATCACAGCTTTCCTTTAATTTTTTCAGAGCCCTATTATGAAATAAAAGGGGAGCTCTGATTGGTTGCTATGGACAACAAAGAAAGTTTTAGACTTAGACAGTCTTCATACATAAGGTCCTAAATGTCTAAAACACATAAAAAATGTATCAAAAATTAAATGGACCAAATTGGGTGCATTTTATGACAAAGTCAAGACATTAGTAAATCTGCCTAGGAGACAGAATTATTCATAGATATGCAGTGAATTGATCTATTTGCATTGGAGACTCAATAAAGTTGAATGTGCATGCAAGTTCAGACTGATAGGTATTCATTGTAATGGGAGACCTTGACAGAGCTTATCTTGTGACAAAAGAAAGTTGCACAAGAACAAACTTTTCCATGTGACCAAGAGTCACTCATTGAAACATTGTAGTCCTAGTCTTCCATTTACTAAAACATATGATTTAATGTTAGTATATCAGTTTTATGCTTGTATCCAATAAATACATGAGGGGGGTAACCAAAAGAAACATGGTGGGTGGAGTCTTAATAGTACAGGTTTCTGTCACTAGATGAATGCCCGTGGAATCCTACTAGTACAGTATGCCAGAAAACAATGTTGGAGACAGTTGCATTTGGCTCCAGAATTTTTTTTTATTTTTTTTTTAAAGTTGCTCAGTCTTTCACCTTTTTATGATGGCTGATTCATGGAAACAATGTTCAGCTTTGAAATTTAGTTTACAAATACTTCTCCCATTCCAAATGAGGCAAAATGTCAATTATTTATGAACCTAATTCTAGAGGTTTTTTGACCAACCGAACTGATGAAAATGTAATGAACATTCCTCAAGCCATTATGGAAGATCACTGCTGAACTATCAATGAATTTGTGGTGTTGACTGGGATTTCAAGGAGTTTATGTCAGTGAATTTTAATGGAGGAGTTGGACATGAAATTAGTTGCAGCAAAATTCATGCATTGCCTGTTAACCGGACCAGAAGGACGATCACCTGGCTTTGTTCCATGCTTTGTAGGAACAATTAGAAGCCGACCCTAATTCATTTTGCAAAGTTATAAACAGCCATAAATGAATCTTTGTGCTGCAGAAGATAGGTGACTGCTTCATTAACAGGAACGCCTAGCGAAATTTTCTTCACATTTTCATCAGTTCAGGTAGTTGAATGACGTCTAATATGAGGATAATTGTTAATTGACATTACACCTCACTTAAAATGGGATAACCATTTTAAAACTTCATGGCAGCTTTCTGTATGTTTTCTGTAGCATAGGAACTGTCTTTTTTCCCAAAAGAATGAATTAACCACCACAAAATAGGAAAGAAATTGAACAACTTGTTAAGAAAATATTCACTAGAAATAAAAGCAACCTTGCCCAACAACTTCAGCTGGTATACTGCCTCGTAAGTATTCCACGGACATTCACCTAGTAACAGAAACCTACATGAAGACGATTCCTATATCTTTTGGGTTTCCCCTTGTAAGCAATATTATCCATTCCATGTTCTGTAATGGTTCTGAAAGATGTACATATTATACATAGAAAGATGTAAGAAAGTTTTGTTTCTCATTGGTCAGTGGGTTTCTTTGCAACTAAAGGATATGCCGCCTAAAAGCAAACTAGGATTTCTTTATTTTTAAAAGAACTATTATTTGATATTTCCTATTAACTATAGCTGCTCCTTACCTGCACAGTTGAAGCCACAAGGCAATGTCTTTTCTGAATGGTATTTAAAGCAAGATAAAAAGGGCTAAACTTGAAGAGGCTGCAACATAATTGATATTCTTTGCTAACAAATTGTAAGCAACCATCTATGTCTTATCCATCTATACATCTGTAAACATCCATGCAACTAACCAATGTAAATTTAATAAATGTAGATTTAACGACTAATGTGCCATGATGACCATAATAAATGCTCTGACCAACGTCTTTGACAGCTGCACGTATATAATTGAATGATTAATTGGAGGATTGCAGTTTTTAGATCATTATTGTTGCCTGTTTACCACCCACTCCTTTAACCTTTACATAACTCATTTATATGTTCATTCTAAATACCCAGAATGAAGTCAATTTCATTGAGTCAGTTTCATATAATATATTACTTTAAATGTACACACACCAGACTTGCTAAAGATTCAGGTGAATTATCTAAATAATCTAATTATAAATCTCTAGCTATAATTATAACACTCTTTTAATGAATAGGTACATATCCTGAACTGTTCACCTTGTTCTTATTTCATTTGACAATCTTAGCATTTGTCATGAGTTATTTTTAATAAACATTTAGCATCTTTTCAGCCAGTTCAAAGACATTTTTCAGATAGACCTATTAACCTAATTACTTAATCATTATGCAACTATTATTCAACACAACAACAAAATGCTACATTGTGAGAAAATGTTATGTCTCCTAATGAGCAGCAAAATATCTTCTCGCTAGCTATTGAAGGGCTCATACACAGAGCAATGCCACGTTCCCATGTGGGACACACAGAATCCTTATAAGCTTTAGAAGACATAGAGAACACTGCTGAACAGTAAGCTAAGAGATACCATGGGGCACACACACTACTGCAATAGTGCTTAAATTGTAATACAATTAGCACCTTACACCACATTTAGTATGTGTTTTAGACACTTTTTGCACCACAGTTGACAAAAGGGCATGACTTGTGATGCAACATTATGCCCCAAAATTTTGATGCAAAACATTGGCATAAATTAAGCCAGCCAATAGCTAGCGTAAATTTTGACAGCAGTCACAAAAGATGCTTTAAATGTATTAAACTGCATTAGGCACTGTGATAAATTTGATACATGCTAGGACTGTCTGTTAACACTGTCTACCTTTTCGGCAGTTTTAGTAAATCTGCCCTAGCATGTTCAATCCAAGAGTAAATTGTATATGTAACAAAGAGCAGCTCTGAAAACATGGTAAAAAAAAGGTTTGGTGGTGAAGTCATTTTTCAGGATCATAATGCATCTTATCACAGAACATAGAGTGATAGGTTATTTTCAGAAAAGGCATATTAATTCAATTATTTGACCAGCATACAGTGTGGATCTCTATCTAAGTAAAAACTTAGTTGGAAAAGTTAACATGTGACAAGTCTCCATTCTGCAAAGCTCATCTGTAAACTGCTCTTGGAAGTAGCTTGATGTAAAATATTGTCTACTACTAGTAAAAGTGATGTACTTATTGAGATTTATTTTCTTCATGGTTCTCCATTTTTTTTGTTCTAGTTGATCTGGAAAACCTATTCCATAGATTAAAATAATTTGCTTTCATCTGTTTGCGGTAGGCTTCATGAAGCCAGAATCTGCAGCTATTAAACAAGCATTATATGTGTCATCTCTGTGATTTGTATATTTCCTACAAAGTAAAACAAAAGCTGAGTAACCATCCTGTTAATCTGGTGATTCCATCATTTTAGCCAAGGGTCTGCTATTTTTCCAGAGAAAACTCCACTTAGTGTATTTACATGAATACGGCCTGACTACTAAACTAGACAACACATGAATACGATTGTCAAACTTGTTTAAATGTCAGATCCAAATTTTCAGATAATAGGGTATACTCATTGCCAAATCACAGTCATGAGAAGAGTATAAGCCTTTTCAAGAGCATTAAAACATGTTTATTAGAAATTGCACTTTACTCAGCAAGCAAGATTCCATGGGTAATAGATATAGACATCCTGAGCCATAAAACAACAGCATTGAAAATTCTTAATGGGGATTTATGCATTGATTTATATTATAAGTACCTACTAACAGGGGTATAACCAGAATTCATAGGACCAATAGCAAAATGGCATGCGCCACCATATATCAAAGAACCTACTTAGTAGTGCAAGATAGCATAAAGTCACCAACTTGTTACTTCTATAACAAAATAGCACAATGTTCTTTAAACTGAGTGGACCCCTCAACATGTGGACTCAACAGCAGCCCCCATGGCTGCTACAGCTATAGTTAAACCATGCCTATGCCTTAAATATTAGGTATAATATTTCCCATCCAATTATCACATTTAAACTGGTGCCTCTTTGTCTTCTAAGCCATTGGTCTTTGTGAGTCAATGGTCATTGTATTTTTTTTTTCATTTTTCCACATAAACCTTGAGATCTTAATATAAAATATAATGATTTTGTACAGATCCATACTTCCTTTACATCACATAGGATGCTGGCTAACACTGTCAGCATTTCCAAAAATCTTCAGGAATCTAGGGATCTATATACTTATTCTAATGTAATTGACTGTCCAAGCCCATTGTGACATATATAGAGCAGAAGGGATCCCATAACATAAATCAAAATGCCCTTCTGTCTGTTGCAACTATATCACTCATCCCAATGTTAAAACAGTAAGGTTTACCAGGGGTGGGCCACCGCCAATCACAGATTGAAGGCCTATTCTAGAAGTCATAAACTTAAAGGGGTTGTCTCACTACAAGAATTGCTTTTTATATTAAAGATCTTGCAAAAACAAATCAATTTGCAATATGTGTCCATTAACAGTGTTCTACCTATTCAGAGATATCCCATCTTGTATGGGCTGCATCAGCTCCCAGGTCGCTATAGCTACAGACCTGTTCAATCTCTCATGATAGGCTGCCAGCACTGGTTGCAATGGCTACAGACCTGACTTCTACTGCAGCCTAGTAGAAGCCAGTAAACACGCCCCTGAATTAAAAATGAAACCAAGGAAACAGGACTGAAGTGAGATGAATCAATGTAGTGAGACACCCCCTTTAACAATCCATAAATCCTCTTGCTTAGTTAGAAAATCCCTGAGATGAACTGTTCCCCTTTGTTCATGGGCTTCATATCAGCTTCATGGAAGGTTTTTATGTTAAGTACCCCTATGGCCACCTGGTTTCATCCAGCCACACATCTATTAATTCATTTTGATACTTAAAATTGATGGACATGGGTAATCTTTTCATTAAAAACTATTGATAATAACATTCCAAATATTTATTAGTTAAGTAAGCATATTAACTTACCCACAAGTCCAATCATTGCAAGAACTTAAAGCAAAAAAAACACAGCAAGTGTTAATTGTCAATAGGTTTGATAACATATAATTTAATTAAATTGTGTTGGAAAAGTTAAGACAAAAAACATGTTGAAGGCCTCAGTAGGGTAAAAAGTGACATTAATAAATCCATCCATTATTAGAAATAAAAACTCTTTAGAAATAATATGGCAGGCTCTATTGATTCAGAAGCCGTTAAATTGTCATAAAAATAGTAATGTTTATATTTTTAATAATGCTGTCATATATTTCTAATGAATTATGTACTGGCAATTAATCTTGGAGCTATAAATTGAGTTAATGAATGAAAGTCATGGCAGCACCTCTATACTGACTGCAGGGATAAAAGATTTGAAAGAATTGCTAACCCCAATAAATAAAATTTACAATGTAAAAACTTTCCACAGGATGAGTAACATTGAGCTGGTATAACGCATCTATAGAGACCTACCTGCTTGCTGCATGTTTAGTCATAGCAAGTTTCTGTAAGAGAGCAAATATGGTTGTAAACTTAGGCAGTATGATGAAAACAGCTTTTAGTATACAACTGTAAAAATTGTCTATATGAAATCGATTGGATATATTCTATAACCATTATTTTACAAGATCTCTTTTTTTTTTATTTGATCCATTTTTGGTTATGTGTTGGATTTGTTTTATTCTGTATTTTGCTCTAATTTGTCCAATTTTCATTCGGATGTGTATCTTTCTTTTGCTGCTTTGCGAATGTTAATGAAAATGGATATTTAAAAAGTAGACTAAAGTATGTTCATGTGAAATATTCAAAAAAATAACATGTTTTTTAATTCAACCCATAGACGTCTGTGAGTTCCAATATGGAACTGTTGAAATATGTGGTGTTTAAAAAATCCCTGTGCATAAAAGTACTTATTGAAGAAAAAGAAGTGTGAATAAAACTATTTACATGTATGAGCACCATTTTTAATGGAAAAAGTTGAATGAATACAACTTCATAATACATAATACAGAAGTATAAATGAGGTCTGATGCTGGTCTTGCACATTAGAGAGTGGTCACCAGCTGACACAGATAACTGCTAGACCCCAATTGCCTTCTCCATTTTCTTCTAGCAGCGACCTACTTCTCAGATAAATAATTATTGGCATTCTAACATTTTTACATGTCCAATCCTTCTTTCCACGTTGCCTGCCATAGAAAGACTGAAATATTGAGCTCATATACATATGATCATAAGTCAATCCCACCCAATCAAGCTGCTGCACCCAGTCCTGTGTCTGGGAGGTTTAAGCTATGGTGCATAGTTATGCAGTGCAAATTTCAAACAATTTATAAGTTAACCATAAAAATAATATTTAATCATTTACCTCTATGACCAACTTGTGGTGATTATCTGATTTACTGAAATTCTCACCGATCTCAAATACCGGCATTCTGCCCTCTTCACACAAATGCATCCAGTGCTGATACTCTGCTTGGTCCGGAAGTCGGTCCCAAAATATCTTGAAAACTTCCCAAACTGTTTCTTGGCAAACTGTACGGACACACAATAACAACGAAATGCTTGTCATAGCTTAACACAAAATAAGTGTCAATGAGATCAGGATAATTTATGTGTTTGTTAGAAATTAGGGTCAGTTATGATGGACTGAAATACCGAAAACTAATTCTCTGTTAATAATTTTCAGTTTTCCTACTAACAGTAGTTAAGTGAGAAATGTCTATTCACTGATGTATTCCATAAATCTAATGCACAAGCTGAACAAAATACATCTTGTACAATGTAAAGTCACAATATGTAGCTACCATTCTCCATTCATAAAACAGACCTTGCCTCAAAATCTACTGACTACAAAACCTGCACATCTTAACCATGTATGGCATATCCACAGAATTTGTCATAAATGCCTGATTTGTGCAGCTCCTAGTTCTCGATCTGACAATTGGCTGCTGCATAACGGTTGGACTCGATTGATCTTTTTCTTTTTTATTTACTATGTTACTATTCCCCATACAGCTTAGTGGAGAGGTGGGTATATTTTCCGATGAAGCCTAAGGGAGTTATGGATAGAGTCAGTGCATTACAAAATATTTCTATAACTTGTTTTATGACCTTTTATGAAACATATTTTAAACTCCAATTTCTTAATCCTGGGACTTTCTAAAAAGTGCTGTGGGAAACTGAAAGCTGCAGACCACTATAAAGTGGAGACCCTGGACAGTAAGCTATTTTGTCTATCCTGTAATTTGGCTCTGCAAACAGTTGTTTTTGACATTCTTGGTGCAAGGGATACACCAACCACATTTTTTTATATGAATCAGGCACATCCCTAATAGCCAATCTATCCCAGAATACTCTATGATCATGGTAGAATTGATATTTAAAGGGGTTTTCTCACTACAAAGATTAGCTTTTAACATGAAAGGGCAGGTAATTGAAGACTTTTTCTAAATACATTGGTCAATGAATTTTACTTTAGACATGAGATAAGGGATATTTTATTTGTTCAGTGTCCACACAGATTTCTATGGTTACCTGGTTAAATCCAATATGTATAATACCGCTTATGCACCAATGACTGTGTTTACACTTCTGGGTCTATATCGGGAGGTCTCCCTTGACTTCCCTAGAGTCCATATGAATGCAAATGATATGTCAGACCCGGTTACTTGCTAATCATCAGTTTTCCTTTATTCCGTATAAATACATATGCAGCCAAACCATTTCAGTTTTCAGGCTTTTAGTAATGGAAACAAGTCATGTTCAGACTAGCAGCGTAGAAAGTCAAAAGACAAGCTTGAGAAAGGGGGCGGAGTTCGATCGAAACGTTTCATCCGTGCAGCGTTCGGCCGGTATGTCCACGCTACTCCCATCGATTAGAACGCCGCAGAGCGCATTGTAAGGTATTTACAGCGACTTTCTACACTGCTAGTCTGAACATGACTTGTTTCCATTACTAAAAGCCTGAAAACTGGAATGGTTTGGCTGCATATGTATTTATATGGAATAAAGGAAAACTGATGTTTAGCAAGTAACCGGGTCTGATATATCATTTGCATTCATATGGTTACCTGGTTGCCTGAGAGGGCATAGAGCAGACAGTGAGGTCATCATGGAGGGACAGCTCAGTTCAGAGTAAACAAATGATCTCTAACAGGATTACAGATAAGTCATTGAAGAAAAAATATCCTACACTTGTCAGTGTAACAGCTCAGCTACTTACAAAGACGCTAGATATGCTGATCACTGCCATAGAACCACCCACAGCCTGAGGAGGCAGGGTGAATGTAAAACTGCTTGTGACTCAACAAGCATGGTGAGAAAACTACATGGTGATAAAACCCTTTAAATGTCGAAAACATAAAATAGTCTGCAGATCTGCTGCACTTGTCAGTGTTATGGCTCATCTAGTTACATAGAAGCGGAATATATTAATTACTGCTAAAGAATTACCCACAGCCTGAGGAGACACAGTGAGTATAAAACTGCTTGTGACTCAGTGAAACAGTGTGGTAAGAAAACCCTTTTAAGAAAGAGGGTGAAGGCTAAATCCATGCCTTTCTCTCTTTTATAGCCACATACTACCTACAATCTTTAACCTATTAACAACCAAGTCTATTTTAGGCGTTAATGACCAGACACTTTTATTTAATTTTTTCTTTGACGCATGTGAAGAGTTGCTTATTTTTCTGTGGATATAGCCATAAAGGTTGTTTGATGCAAGATGTGTTCTCTCTAGAGGGGAAAGAAAAAAGCAAGAACTATCACAAAGTTTTTAGTGTTTTAAATACTGTTTCATCCACTTAGCAGTGTATCTGTATTCTGTAGGACAGTATACCAAAGCATTATTTTATATCAGTGTAAAGGTGACATGCAATCTACTATGCCTTGCCTCTGGCACATCCTAATCGGCATCCAAACATGTCACATGTCTTTATGCCATGTCAACTCATGGCACAACTTTATCGGCACGACTTCTATGCTAGTGTATTCAAAATCACATCATTCATATCACATCATTCTGTGCTCAATAACACAGCAGAGGACATACATGGAAGTGATTCTGCTTTAAAGGGGTTTTCTCAGTACAGACTTTCATGGGCATCTTGAGCTTCTCTCCTCCCAGTAGGCATGTCTTCCCTCACTGAAGACTGGTGACATCATCATACTCCTCCCTGCTTTTTCCCCATTCCTCATTCTGTTTGAGCAGGGGAAGAGAGAGGATGTCACAGCTCTGAAGACCTCACCTCCTGCAATGGTCAGTTCTCATGCCTGGAGAGCTGTCCCCTCCCCTAGTGTATTATATGTGTGTTATATGGGTGGGGGGAGTAGAGTGTATTATATGTATGTTATATGGGTGGGGGATCAGAGTGTATTATATGAGTGTTATATAGGTGAGGGGAGCAGAGAGTATTATATGTGTGTTATATGGGTGAGGGTAACAGAGTGTATTATATGTGTGTTATATGGGTGGGAGGAGCAGAGTGTATTATATGTGTGTTATATGGGTGGGGGGAGCAGAGTGTATTATATGTGTGTTATATGGGGGGGGGAGCAGAGTGCATTATATGTGTGTTATATGGGTGGGGGGAACTGAGTGCAGTATATATGTGTTATATAGGTGGGGGGAGTAGAGTGTATTATATGTGTATTATATGGGTGGGGGGGAGCAGAGTGTATTATATAAGTGTATATGAGTGGGGGGAGCAGAGTGTGTTATATGTATGTTATATGGGTGAGGGGAGCAGAGTGTATTATATGTGTATTATATGGGTGGGGGGAGCAGAGTGTATTATATATGTGTATATGAGTGGGGGGAGCAGAGTGTGTTATATGTGTGTTATATGGGTGAGGGGAGCAGAGTGTATTATATGCATAGATGTTACTTTAGGGGGGGTACAGAGGGGACCGGTCCCCCCACCCACACTTTTTTCTGGGTGGGGGACGGTCCCCCCCCCCCTTTTTAGCCTCTTAGATAAAAAATAGTCCATATGAAAGCATGAGAATAAGGTAAGTGGGGAGAGCAGAACACAGAGGAGGAAGAAGTGAACCCTTTGCCTCCTATATTTCTGTGCATCTTGGGGGGACAGAGTAGGTAGCAGCCACAAGTGTCAGTGCAGAGTGAGAACAGCGCTGATTGATAGAGCAGGAGTCAGCAGGGGCTGCTTCACCAATCAGAACCAGTGGCATAGCTACAGGGGTCGCAGTGGTCCCTGCAGGTCCCCCTCGCCACACGCTGCATCGCTGGCACACATAGAGCCAGCTATGCAGCGATTGCCAGTTGCGCGGTGCAGGCGGCGATGAAGCTAAGCGGCCAGTATACACTGATGCCGACAGCTTAGCTCTCTGAAGGCAGCGGAGCGATGGAGTGATCTCATCGCACGGCTGCCTCCTCGGCTGCACAGTGGTCATAGGCTGTGTGGCCGAGGAGCTGCTAGAGGAGCGTCCCGGCACTGGTGTCGGCAGAAGAGGAAGACGCTCAGCCGGGAAGGTAAGGTAAGTATTTGTGTTATTATTTTTAATTTCTGTTACCTGCCTGTGGGGAGCTGTACCTATCTGTATACCTGCCTGTGGGGAGCTGTACCTATCTGTATACCTGCCTGTGGGGAGCTGTACCTATCTGTATAACTGCCTGTGGGGAGCTGTACCTATCTATATACCTGGCTGTGGGGAGCTGTACCTATCTGTATACCTGCCTGTTTGAGCTGTACCTATCTGTATACCAGCCTGTGGGGAGCTGTACCTATCTGTAAACCTGCTTGTGGGGAGCTGTACCTATCTATATACCTGCCTGTGGGGAGCTGTACCTACCTGTATACCTGCCTGTTGGGAGCAGTACCTACCTGTATACCTGCCTGTGGGGAGCTGTACCTATCTATATACCTGCCTGTGGGGACCTATGCCTATCTATACACCTGCCTATGGGGACCTATAGCTATATACCTGCCTGTGGGGACCTATACCTATCTATATACCTGCCTATGGGGACCTATAGCTATATACCTGCCTGTGGGGACCTATGCCTATCTATACACCTGCCTATGGGGACCTATAGCTATATGCCTGCCTGTGGGGACCTATACCTATCTATATACCTGCCTATGGGGACCTATAGCTATATACTTTCCTGTGGGGACTTTTACCTATCTATATACCTGCCTATGGGGACCTGTAGCGGTAGGGGGGCCCCGAGCTGATGTTTTGCACCTGGGCCCCTGAGTTTCTAACTACGCCTCGGATCAGAATGCTGCTCACAGTCCAGCACACTCTATATCTGGGGCTGTATCTTTCCTTCGCATTGTATACCACTTCCCCTATGCTCAGTCCTCATCAGAGAAGAAGAGAAGCTCTTGCCGAATGCCTACTGCACCAGACTACAGGAGACAGGAGGGTATAAGGGTGCCAGGCATTGTGTGTGCATGTGAGTAAGGTATATACTTTATAAGTGAGATGTGTATATAATGTATGTAAAGCCAAGTCCCGTCTTTCCTGCACTTATGCGCCGGGGAAAATGAAAATGAATGGGGCCATGGCATTTTAGAAGTACAGACTGACCAGCACGTACTTCTAAAACACCCGGCATATAGCAGAGCACACAGTACACCCCCGCTTTATGCCGTATGAACATACCTTAAGGGTATGTTCACAAGGAAGATATGAATGCTGATTCTGGGACTGATTCAGTGCTGGATCTGCCTCAGAACCGGCGTCCAATCCGACAGGAAACTGATTTACAATTTACCCTATGTAAAATCTGTAGTTATTTAGATGACACTCATTTTACTCGAGTATTTTCAGCACATACTGTCAGTGCCTACAAAGAATTCTTCGAGGTGTTTTATGCACTAACAGCCCTAATGGATAGGAGGCAGAAATCTGTTTCGGGCAGTCTGGGTAATTTGCTCATTGGAATTCTGCGTTTGCAAGCGCCAAATTCCAACAAGCAAACTACACTGTCGGTGCCAAAAACCGTCATGTAGTGTGTCTGTGTTTAATATATGTATATATACACACAATTTCCGGGGTACATTGTCTAATATAGTCTCTGGGGTACAGTGTGTAATGTAATAATCTCTGGGGTACAGTGTAATGTTTTCTCTGGGGTACAGTGTAATGTAATCTATGGGGTACGGTGAATAATGCAATAATATCTGAGATACGGTGTGTAAATTAATCTTTGGGGTACAGTGGGTAATGTAGTGATCTCTGGGGTACAGTGAGTAATGTAATCTCTGGGGTATGGTGTGTAATGGAGTCATCTCTGGAATAAGGTGTGTAATGTAGTAATCTCTGGGGTACGGTGTGTAATGTAATCTTTGGAGTATAGTGTGTAATGTAATCTCTGGAGTACAGTATGTAATGTAATCTCTGGTTTACAGTGTGTAATGTAATCTCTGGGGTACTGTATGTAATCTCTGAGGTATGGTGTGTAATGTAATCTCTGGAGTACAGTGAGTAATGTAATCTCTGGGATACGGTGTGATGTAATCTCTGGAGTACAATGAGTAATTTAATCTCTGGGGTACGGTGTGATGTAATCTCTGGGAGATGGTGTAATGTAATCTCTGGGGTATGATGTGTAATGTAATCTCTGGAGTACAGTGTGTAATGTAATCTCTGGGGTACAGTGGGTAATGTAGTCATCTCTAGGGTACAGTGAGTAATGTAATTCATTTCTAGGGTTCAGTGTGTAACATAATACATTTTTGGAGTATTATGAATTATATTATTTCTTGAGTACAATGTGCAATTCATTTCTAAGGTGCAGTTAGTAATGTAATTTCTATGTCTACCATGTGTAATATATTTCATTTCTGGGGTGCAGTGAGTGATGTCATTTCTGATGTACGGAATGTAATAAAATACATTTTGGGGTACAGTATGTGACATAAGTGATTCCTTGTGGTACAGTGAAATTGGGCTCTTTTATTTTCCTCATTCTGTTGTGTGTATAACAAATTTAATGGAGTAGTGATGGGGAGGGTGGGTAAAGCAAAATTTGATGCCTTGCACAACATTTTTTCTTTCCATCTACAGGGGGTAATATTATAGGTGAGCAGTTTGGTTTCATTGCCAGGGCTGCTTTTTAGTCCCAGTCCAGCTCTAAACTTCAGTAATTAGAGAGCCACTCATGCGCCTTCCGCCTTTAAACATGCTACTATCACTCCAATCCTAAAAAAAAAAACCTTGACCCCTATTCTCTGTCCAACTATCGCCCCATCTCACTGCTCCCTTTTGCTTTCAAACTCCTTGAGCAGCACGTCTATCTTCAGCTGTCCTCCCACCTCTCCTCCAACTCTCTTCTTGACCCACTACAATCTGGTTTTTGACCCCACCACTCTACCGAAACCGCCCTAACCAAAGTCACTAATGACTGCTAAAGCCTCATGCCACTACTCTGTGCTCCTCCTCTTAGACCTGTCCTCTGCCTTTGACACTGTCGACCATTCCCTCCTGCTACAAATCCTCTCCTCCCTCGGCATCACAGACTTGGCTCTTTCCTGGATCTCCTCGTACCTCAATGATCGGACTTTCAGCGTCTCTCATTCTCGCTCCACCTCCTCCCTGGCCTCTCTCTTTTCAGTGTCCCCAAGGGTCAGTCCTTGGCCAATACTTTCTCTATCTACACCTTGGCCTCGGTCAGCTCATAGCCTCACATGGCTTTCTTACCACCTGAAATGCTGACGATACCCAACTCTCCATCTCCGGCCCAGATGTCACTTCTCTACTCGCCCAGATCCCTGACTGTCTGTGGTCGATTGCCTCCTTCTTCTCATCACATCTCCTCAAACTAACTGTGGAGAAAACATAACTCATCATCTTTCCACCATCCAACTTTTCCCCTGCCCCTGATCTCTCTATTACAGTCAAAGGCTCTACACTCTCACCGATCCGCAAGTCTGCTCCCTTGGGTAATCCTAGACTCGCCTATCTTTCAAACCACAAAATCCAAACCCTCACCTCTACTGCCGCTTCCACCTGAAAAACATCTTTTCGCATCCACTCATTCCTCAACTATGACATTACAAAAAATGCTGGTCCATGCCCTTGTCATCTCCCGCCTAGACTACTGCAACATCCTTCTCTGTGGCCTCCCAGTTAGCACCCTTGCTCCCCTCCAATCCATCCTTAACTCTGCTGGCCGTCTTATCCACCTCTCTCCTCGCTACTCCTCTGCCTCTCCCCTCTGCCAATCCCTTCACTGGCTTCCCATTGCCCAGCGAATTCATTTCAAGCTACTAACCGTGAATACAAGGCTCCCCATGCCCTCTCCCCTCCATACATCTCTGCCCTAATTTCCAAATATCTCCCCTCTTTGCACTCTCCACTCCTCACCGGCCTTCTCCTCTGCTCTCCCTTATCGCTCCTCACACAACCGTCTCCAAGACTTCTCCATGCTTCACCCACACTCTGGAACTCATTGCCCCAACACATCAAACTCTCCTCCACTTTCACCAGCTTCAAAAGCAACCTGAAAACCCATTTCTTCAGGCTTGCCTATAACCTTCACTAACCTTGTCACTACTTTCTCCACAGATATGTCTGCCCCTCACCTCCTGTCTCTTTCCCCCTCCTTGTAGATTGTAAGCCCTCGTAGGTAGGGTCCTCTCTCCCTCTGTCGTGCCAATTGTCATTATCACTTATCACTGTACTCATTTGACTTATGTAATGTATGTAACCCCCTCGAATGTACAGCACCCTGGAATCAATGGCGCTTTAAAATAAATAATAATAATAACTACCTTACGGATTGCACCAAAAGTGTTTGCCATAAGGCCACCGCCCGGACCTGCTGGGGGAGCTCACAGCACTCCCTCAGAGAAGGGAAGGGATGGGAAGTGAAAGGGAAGGCGAGTGAAAGAGGGATAGGAAGATAGGGGTTGAGAGGGAAAATTGCCCCCCCCCACTTTTCGAACCAAAGTTACGCCCCTGATTATATGTGTGCTATATGGGTGGAGGGAACAGAGTGCATTATACGTGTGTTATATGGGTGGGGGAGCAGAGTGTATTATATGTGTATTATATGGCTGGGGAGAACAGAGTGTATTATATATGTGTATATGAGTGGGGGGAGCAGAGTGTGTTATATGTGTGTTATATGGGTGGGGGGAGCAGAGTGTATTATATGTGTGTTATATGGCTGGAGGGGCAGAGTGTATTATATGTGTATTATATGGGTGGAGGGAACAGAGTGCATTATATGTGTGTTATATGGGTGGGGGGAGCAGAGTGTATTACATGTGTGCTGTATGAGTGAAGGGAGCAGAGTGTATTATATGTGTGTTCTATATGGGTGTGGGGAATAGAGTGTATTATATGTGTGTTATATTAGTGGAAGGAACAGAGTGTATTATATGTGTGTTATATGGGTGGGGGGAGCAGAGCGTATTATATGTGTGTTATATGGGTGGGGGGAGCAGAGTGTATTATATGTGTGTTATATGGGTGGGTAGCAGAGTGTAAAATATGTGGGTTATATGGATGGGGGAGCAGAGTGTATTATATGTGTTCTATATGGGTCGGGGGAGCAAAGCGTATTATATGTGTGTTATATGAGTGGAGGGAGCAGAGTGTATTGTATGTGTGTTATATGGGTGGGGGGAGCAGGTGTATGTGTGTGTTATATGGTGGGGCAGAGTGTATTATATGGTGTTGTTAATGGGTGGGGAGCAGAGTGTATTATATGTGTGCTATATGGGTGGGGGAGCAGAGTGTATTATATGTGTGTTATATGGGTGGGTAGCAGAGTGTATTATATGTGTGTTATATGTGGAGAGAGCAGAGTGTATTATATGTGTGTTATATGGGTGGGGGAGCAGAGCATATTATATGTGTGTTATATGGGTGGGGGAGCAGAGTGTATTATATGTGTGTTATATGGGTGGGGGGAGCAGAGTGTATTATATGTGTGTTATATGGGTGGGGGGAGCAGAGCATATTATATGTGTGTTATATGGGTGGGGGAGCAGAGTGTATTATATGTGTGTTATATGGGTGGGCAGCAGAGTGTATTATATGTGTGTTATATGGGTGGGGGAGCAGAGTGTATTATATGTGTTCTATATGGGTGGGGGGAGCAGAGTGTATTATATGTGTGTTATATGAGTGGGAGGAGTGAAACTAGCATTGCCCAGATCCTTCACATCAGAGCTGTCCCTGGGAGAAGAGCAGAGCAACCTTCAGTTTCACTTTTAGTTTGACACATCTCAGCGGGGAGTGAGCATGGAGAGTGTAGGCAGCCAATCACAGCAAAGGGGGCATGGCCTGACCCCCAAGTTTTAGTTTTAGGTTTAGAAAACACAAATTAGCTCATAGCTGCTATACTAAATTATTTAAGTAATACAAACCAAATGCAAAAGTGCTTATTTTTACAGTCCCCATCATTACTTATATGATCTTTGTATCTAGAAAACCTCATTAAGGGGTAAATACTGATACAGGAAAGATAAAGGAAAATCATAAAAAGGAGACTGAAAAGCAGCCAAAATCAAAACGAATAGTAAAAGTCCTAGCCTAAAATAGCTTGGTTTGCTCAATTTTGTACAATGGTTCCCATAAATATTGCTTCTTTGAGCTAGCAAGCCATATAGCCATGCTGAGTTACCATACAGGCTCTCGTCACTTTACTGAAGGAGTGAAGTCTTATCATAACATTACATGTCATGTTATTGTACCTATATAAGACATAGTTGCCAACTTTTGAAAATGAAAAAGCAGGAGATCAAAAATTTGAATGGACACGCCCATCTTGTCGGTATGCCATGCCCCTTCAAAAAGCCACACCCACTCCACCTAACTGCATAACGGCTTTGGAAGAAAGCCAGGTGGATGCCCTTATAGCCAGGTAGTAGCCCCCCATAACCAGGTAGTGCCCCTTACAGGCCGGTAGATGCCCCCTTGTAGCCAAGTAGATGCCCCCTCTGTAGCCAGGTAGATGCCCCCCTTTGTTAGCCAGGTAGGTGCCCCCTTTGTTGTCAAGTATTGCCTCCTTTGTTTGCAGGTAGTGCCCCCATTTGGCATGTTTTTGCCAGGTAGTGCCCCATTGTTAGCCAGGTAGTGCCCCCATTGTTGCCAGGTAGACCCCCCCATTGTTGCCAGGTAGTGCCCCCATTGTTGCCAGGTAGACCCCCCATTGTTGCCAGGTAGTGCCCCCATTGTTAGCCAGGTAGTGTCCCCATTGTGAGCCAGGTAGTGCCCCCATTGTTGCCAGGTAGTGCCCCCCATTGTTAGCCAGGTAGTGCCCCCATTGTTGCCAGGTAGTGCCCCCATTGTTGCCAGGTAGACCCCCCATTGTTAGCCAGGTAGTGCCCCCATTGTTAGCCAGGTAGTGCCCCCTCTGTTGCCAGGTAGACCCCCATTGTAGCCAGGTAGTGCCCCCATTGTTAGCCAGGTAGTGCCCCCTCTGTTGCCAGGTAGACCCCCCATTGTAGACAGGTAGTGCCTCCTTATTGTAGTCAGGTAGTTGCCCCCCTCTGTTGCCAGGTAGACCCCCCATTGTAGCCAGGTAGTGCCCCCTTATTGTAGTCAGGTAGTTGCCCCCTCTGTTGCCAGGTAGACTCCCCCATTGTAGCCAGGTAGTGCCCCCTTATTGTAGTCAGGTAGTGCCCCGCTCTGTTGCCAGGTAGACCCCCCATTGTAGCCAGGTAGACCCCCATTGTAGCCAGGTTGTGCCCCCTCTGTTGCCAGGTAGACCCCCCCATTGTAGCCAGGTAGTGCCCCTATTGTAGCCAGGTAGCGGCCCCCGTAGTGTAGCCAGGTAGATGGCCCCTAAAGCTAATAAAAATAAAATAATAAACGTCACTCACCTGACCAGGCTCCTGCAGCGCGGCCCGCTCCGGCCGATCTCCTCAGCGACGCAGGGGGACTGAGTGCAGCCGCGCGTCACTTCCCCTGCGCCGCTGACCTGTATGTACGGCGCGCACAGGCGCCGGACATACAGGGGGAGGGGGGGAGGGAGGAGGGGAACGATCCCTCCTGCCTCCTCCCTGTACAGTGACACGCACTGGGCGGGTGAGCGGACGCTGCGGCCGCTTCACCCGCCTGTAGGAGCGGCCCAGCGGCGCAAGAGTAGCGCCCAGCGCTACTCTTGTGCCGCGGTTAATTTAAAGGACCCCCGCCGCTGCTGGGGGCGGGAGGAATGCCAACTCCCCCGGGAGGTCGGGGGGGACCCCAAATAGCGGGACCCCCCCGCCAAAAAACGGGAGAGTTGGCATGTATATATAAGAGCTGTAAATTGGTCGTTATACTGTTGAGCATACTTTCAGATATATCCAGTTCATTTTACACTCACTTTTTATTTCTTGGAAACAAGTGCTGTACAAAATTCATGAAATGTCATTTTCTTCTCTGCCTTTTCAGCTTTTCAGTATCACACAATCAGTTTGCTTTCAATGTATTTTTACAACATACGCCACTTCCTCTTGGCTTATTAATAACTAAAGCTGTGCTAAAGAAGGCAGCTAAGCCTGAGAGCGATCACTACCAGATGAACTGATGCATTTCATAATCTAGCCTTAACATAAGATATGAACACCTAGTAAATGTGTCTTGTTCACATTACATTTTATTGCACAAGTGACGTGGTCTGGCATAAAAATGTAGGACCTCATTTTCTAGAGCAGTCTAAGAAATGAACGATGAGCTCTGATTGGTTGCTTTGGACAACTAGGACAGTTTTACTACTAGACAGTTTTGATAAGTGAGGTCTATAGTTTTGAGACCAAATGCATCAGTTGTAAAAGTAAGCAGATTGTATTTTAAATATATTTATAATGTCACCAATTTATACGAGGGGTTTAAATATTTGTTGCCTATCTTTATAAAGTTTTGTATTTCCCACCATTAATACAATGCTAACTAATAATGGAGAAAGTAAGGGCGACATTGATAATTTTTGGCACCCAGGCGCCATTTTTTTGCACACATTTGTAGCGTAGAATATGCCTGAATCTATGAACCGAGTCTACTGCGGGTCATAGATTTAGCGCTTTCTAGCTATAAAGGGACACTTCTGGCTCAGGTAAATCACTCTTAGGCCATGTTCACACGGCTTATTCAAGCCGTAATTGCGAGCCGGATTGCGCTCGCAATTCCGGCGTGAATAAGGGGCGCCGACCCATAGACTTGCATTATCCACGGCCGCGTAATTGCGCCTGGATAAGTGCAAGTGACTTTCTCCCCGCCCGGCGGATTCCCCGACGGTAGGAGCGAGGGAATCCACTGTTCTCTATGAAAATGGGATTACCATAATTACTGCGACGGATTGGACCGTACGCAGCGCAAATCCATGCCATACGGCCCAATCCGGGGCGAAATAACCGTGGAACGCCCCAAAAAGTGCCCCTACCTGCCCCTATAATGCCCTAGTTTTTGTCAAACTGGTTTTTAAAAAAGGTAAATCGACGTTGTGGGGGGACACACCCCCCACACACCCCCGATCCCGGGTGCATTAAAATGCCCCCCGGGATTTTTTTATGCTCAATATTGTAGTGCGCCTAATTAAAAATATAGCGAACAGCACTGCGCCAGTTTTCGGGTGCAAAGACGCCAGACTTCTGGCACAGCCCTGTACATACATGTCTGTAATGCGGAGGTGGATTCGCTGGACCACCGCAAGCAATGATAGTTAAGCCACGCCAGGGAACGGAGTCCAAGTAGCCCCCGGTTTTCACCAACACCCCCCTTGCCCTCAAAGAGTTATCAAAATTTAGGCAGGAAAAGGGCGAAAGACCTACGAGAGAACGTTCAGCACACCGGTTTGGGAAAAACCCGGGAAGGCGTTGGGGGATACTTTGGGGTCGGGGGAAAAGGGATTTGTAATTTTGGTTCAGTCGAGAAGTACCACAAAACCCCAAAGAATTTGGGGCCCCGTTTGAACTGGCACTTTGAAGCGGATTATTTGGGCGGAAAAACCAAAACCCCTATCGCCGGGCTAAATTTTGGGGCGGGACCTAAAAACCTTCACCTAATTTTGGTGCATTAGAACCTGTAGCAGGGCCTGCGCCTGAGTTGCCAGGGGGCCTTGATTTCTTTTACTTGGGCACCCCGGGGCGGGGACAAGAACGGGGTAGTGGGGGAGAGGGGGGGGGGGGGTTTTTAAACCCCAAAAACGACAAAAAAAGGGAGGGGCCCCGCGGATTCCGAATCTAAAGAGTTATAGGAAAACTCTCCCCCAGGGAAAGAGGACCAGTTATCATGACGATGGAACAAAAATGCGAAAGTGGGTCCCCAACCCTGTTAACCCCTCTACCCCCCCGTTATTTGAGGTGTAAGCAAAAGAAAAATATAGCTGAACTGCAACGACAGCAAAGAGCCCCCAAAAAATTTTAGCAATAAATTGAACTCCCCTGTAAAGGACAAATCAAAGGGAGACCGTGAAACGGAAAACAAGGGAAAAAAATGGGGGCCAGCGGGGGGGCAAGGGTAACCAGGCAGGGGAATAAAGAGCCTTTTTTTGGGAGAAACGATCTCTTTTTCCAATGGGGCGGGAGATCTTCAAAAAAGTCCATGGCTACATGGGTCCGGGTTTTTTTCCCGGCACGGGGAGGGGCTGAAAAACCCGGGTTTGATACGGGGGCCCTTATTGGGGCACAGGAGGTCGGGCCCAAAACAAAGTCCCTGAATCTTAATGAGGGGGGGCCATATAGTAGTGGGAGCCAGTTGAAGAACCTAGGACTGGGGATGTCCAGCTGTTCGGGAAGAAGCCCCCCATTTCAAGATTGAACCGCAAGGCAGGCGCACATAAGTTTTTCCCGGGGGAAAAGTGTTGAAAACCACGGGACACCGACAGCCATTCGAGGGATTAGGCGTGGAGGAGACAAAAAGACCCATGGTATCCGAAAACAATAGGGGCGTCTGCTTTGACGTTCTTCCCCTCCCGAAAGTGAGAAAAAAGTCAAAACGGGCAAAAAGAGCGCCATCGGCTTGCCGGGGATTCAGACTTTGGGCCATTGAAGATATGGGAGGTTTTTAGGGTCAGTGAAGATGTTAAATGCACCCCCCTCCAGCGGTGAACCACTCCTCCAGAGCCAACCCTTTATAGCCATTAACTCGTATCCCCAATGGTTAATTCTTCTGGGCTGGAGAGAAAGTTTTGAGAAAATCCACAAGTAGTTTTAACCCGAGGAGGATCCTGCAGGAAACAGCGCCGGCACCCACCGAGGAAGCGTCCCTTCTAGAATAAGGGGCGTTGGGGTCCGGCGAGACGAACCAGGCAACAAAGCAGTTTTGAGAGGGTTGAAGGCTTCTTGAACTTCAGGGGGCGTTTTTCTTAGTGCCCCCCGGGGACAACAAGCGTAGAGAAGTTGGGAAAAATTTTTCTAAAAAATTGGCGAACCCAAAAAAAACGTGAATGCCCAAGGGCACACGGTTGTGGCCACTGTAACACTGGGGAAGGTTTAGAAGGCCCATCCAAGCCCCCTTATCAAGACATTACCCAAAAAAGGGTAATTGGTACTTTCAAAAAGACACTTCCCAGTTTGGAAAAAAAGCTATGGTGCGGTGTGCCTGAGGACCTGGGGACGTGAGGCGATGAGCCGGAAATCAGGGGAAAAAATTAGAATCGCCCAAGTAAACAATAACACAGACTAAGTGGTCCCAGATCCTTGCAAAGTTTCTGAAAACAGCAGGGGCGTTAAAGAGATCGAATGGGCAAAACCCCAAATACTCGAAGTGGCCATCCCACGTATTAAATGCCTTTTTTCCACTTATTGCCTTCCAAAAGCAAATTGGGAAAAAGCCCACTAGATCCAGTTTGGGAAAAGATTTTTGCCCCCACGCGGGCGGTCGAAAAGTTCAGAGATCAAGGCAAGGGTACGTTTTATTTAAGCCCGAAAATCGAAGGGGGGCCCCGGAGAGACCCACTTTTTCTCCCAAAAGGAAGCCGGCTCCTGCTGGAGACGGGACTTACGAATGAAGCCTTTACGGGGTTCCAAAATGTATTCGAAAAGCCTAGCCTTTGGAGGGATGGGGGAGACCCGGGGCCCCGGGAGGGGTACAGCCAGGGTTTAGATCTATGGACAATCATAAGGCCGGGTGGGAAAAAAGAGTTTCGGCCTGCTTTCCCCAAAAAACGTCACAAGTCCCCGTATGGCGTGGTAGGCCTCTGGAGGCTGGTGGATTTCAGGAGGGGGCCTGAGGAGAGGTTGCGGGTTCGCGGCAACGCAAGAGACCGCGGAGCCCCCAAAGGGTTTACTTTACCTGTGCCCATCCAAGGCGGGGTATGGTCCGCAACCCTGGGAGGCCCAAAGATTTTAACGAGGGGAGGGGGACGGAAGTTCAAAGTCTCCTTGTGAAGAGCCCCACCTGCAAGGGGAGGGGGGCGGCGGAAAAAGGGTAGCCCTTAAGGCATTCGCCATGCCGACGAGACGAAGAAGGTTTTTGCAACGGAACACTGGGGGGAAAAAAACCCGGTCACAAGTTCGTGGGTTTTGAAATTTCCTGCAGATCCAAATCAAAAAAGGGGGGGGCCCGAAAAGGGCTTTCCGGGGGAAACACCAATACATACGGGCATGTCAAGGGGAGAGGCCATTCCACACCTGGGTTGCCTCTCCTACGAGCCCTATGTGCGGGAAATTTCCCCGGGGGCATCGGACATCCCCAATAAAGTGGGGAAGAACCGCCACAATAGAAACACAGCTCTTCTGGGGACGCTGTGACCGTTCCCCCTGGGACAGGGGGGCTCTTTTCAACCCATAGATTCTTCCTCGGACCCTCGGAGGGGGAAGAGGTGGGCCCCTGGAACGGGGAGCCAAGCGGGGGAAACGGCGTGGAGGGCGACCCCCTTAAGGCGGGGGCTCTTTGTTGCCTTTTGGCAAACCGAAAATCGCTCGGGTGGTAAATGATTAAGTCATCCAAAGCGGTGGAATCCCGAGCAGTGCCCTCCTTTATTCGTCCCAGAGGGCCCTTGCAGAATGTCGCCCCCAAAACTTTGTTTTTTCATCCAGCTCCAAGCGGAGGGGCAAACGCACCCAATACGACCACTGTTTTTCCCCTACGCAGCCGGGGAGAGTGCTGCGGCGGGGAAGAATACGGCCGGTTCCTCAAAGACCGTTGGGAACCCCCCAAGGAAGGGTTTGGAGGGCAGCATCAGAGGATCCCCCCATCCCATACGGGGGGCCCAAGCCCAAGGGTTCCCATACAGAGCTGATTATAAGGCCACCTTCACGCTCTTAGGGGAATTTATGCCCCCAAAACTCGAAGTGGATGGAGCATACATGAAAACCCCGGCATTTCTTGGGGTCTCCATCGTAGCATGAGGGAGGGGGAGATGCAAAGGGCCCCAAGCCGGGGCAGGAAGCAATGGAGCCGGAACAACATGCAGTGCGCGGGGGCGCCGGGGGGTAGACGGCGCAAGGGTTTTCTCATGCGTAAGCTAGAATACTTGGCTCTACGGGCGACTGCCTTTTTGGGCATCCCGGGGGGTCCGGGGGAAATACCCGGGGGAATCCAGGCCCGTTCGTAAATGTAATGCGGGGGGGGATTTTTTTTCTGGACCACCGCAAGCGATATAGTTAAGCCACCCAGGGACGGATCTAAGTAGCCCCCGGTTTTCACCAACCCGCCGCAAAGCGGAAGGACTTGCTGCGGCGTGAGGCTCCCGGTGCTCCCCCACGGACTTGCTTGGGGCCGGGGTAATGGTGGTACGAATCGTAATCCCAAAACTAGTCGGGGACAGGAGGGGCAGGGGAGGGGGAGGCAGAGGTTCGGGTCAGAGCAGGCAGACGGTCGGGCAGGCGGCAAAAAGGGAAGTCAAAACGTAGCGGAACGACTGGTACGCGGGAAAACACGGGCTAGAAAACCCCCTTTAAGACTTGCTAACGCACACCCCAAAGAACTGGGGAAAATGTTTGGGGCGTATTCCTTAAAGGACCCCGCCCAGCAATAACCAAATTTCTGGGGCACTGGCCCTTCAAATCCCGACCCCCGTCGCGCCCCGGGGCCCAAAACACGGGTATGCACGCCACGTTAGGCCGGGCCGGGGCGGGGACTGGTAAGTACGGGGTTTCCTAGGCAGGGAAAGAAGGACAGGGGCAGTGGGCGGCGGCGCCAAGCCCCGTGACAATGTTGCCCTAAGTCCTTAAAACAAAAGACTGTGGGTGCAGTGAGATTCAAAAAACGAATCCTTTTTATTGACAAATCATGTCCAAAACAGAGATAAATTACATACTGGTATAACACTTACGAATTTCGGACTCAATATGAGTCCTTGTTCATAGCTTGATTTGTGAACAAGGACTCACATCGAGTCTGGAACGCGAAGGTGTTATACCAGTATGTCATTTATCTCTGTTTTGGACATGATTTGTCAATGAAAGGATTTGTTTTTGGATCTCAATGGAACCACAGTCTTTCGTTCTAAGGACTTACTTTCTGGACTATTGGCAGGGGCATAGCAATAGGGGGTGCAGCGGTAGCAGTCGCTACTGGGCCCTGCAGTTTGAGGGGACCAAAAAGCCATAGTCATAGCATAGTCATAGAGAGACATTAGTATTATAATCAATACATAATAGTTGGGAGGCCTGATTTAACTTTTTGTGTTGGGGCCCAAGAGCTTCAAGTTACGTCTCTGATTATTGGTCAAAGCTGACAGCCTTCCGGGCAGGATTCCTATCCTTATGGAGAATATAAGAAGGCAAATGGGTGATGCTGACTTTTTTAAATTACTAACTAAAGTCCCCTGAAAAAAAAAAACCAACCCCTATGGATATAAAGTTGTCATCACTGCAATACTGAGGGGTAAAAAGGAAAAATAATTATTTGCATCCTTAAAAAAAATCTTCTGCCTTGAATATTTTATATTTTTATTTTGGTTAAATATTTCGAGATTCAGTGTTGATTAATTTCTTAATATATCTTCATAGTGGTTTGAGCTTTATTTTTCTAAAACAGAGAGCCAAATTCTATGCTTAGATATAGATTTAAAATATACCATTTCAACTGCCTATCAAGGACCTTCAAATTGAAAGTTATAAAAAACATAGCAGCAAGATTTTTAGTCCCCCCGGGGTTGGCAGCTATGACGTAAAAAAAATCTTAACAATTTAGAGGCATGTATGAACGGCTTTACGCCTTTTTCGGGCTTTTCCTGCCCTCACCGGCTCAAATCCGCTGTCGAAGCGGGGTGCTGTTGGGGCGCAGCGTTCCCACTTTCCTGCCCCTCCATGAAGGGCTGCAAGGGGCGCGGTGGGGGGTCGGTTACTTCCGGGAGGGGACGCGGCGCTCTTGAAAACCCCGAGGATTACGATCGTGGTCGGCAAAGTGGTCGCATTGCAGCCTCACACCTGACGGGAAACCCTGGTTGATTCGGGGTCAAAATGATCCGGCGGGGGCAAAGTGAAGCGAGAACGTAACATGAGAGGAAAAAAAAAAATAAAGATCGCAAAAGAAATCCATCAGGCTCTCACGCCGTGCGGGGAAATGGATTAAAAAAATTTTATACAGGCGTAAAAAAATTATCAGAAAAAGAGCTCAAACTTATTTTTAATAAAAAAAAAATCATTTTTCCCAAAAAACAGAACGGCGTACACAGAATTTGGATATTTAAATTGACGGGAAATACAGAATTTAAATTCTGTAAACGCTTTTCATTGGTCGGGAGAAACCAACCAATCAGAATAGGACGACAGGGGCCCATTAAAAACCCATGGGAGTATTGCCAATCAAAATTTAAAGGGGGGACAGTTCAAAAAGTAAAAATCAGAAAAGGTGATTGGTTTAGCTAGGGGGGCTTTAAACCTTGTCCAATCAAATAAGCGACAGGGACCCCTTATAACCCATGGAGAAATTTTTACCAATCAAAATCTAAGGGGGGACATTTAAAAGAGCTGAAACCTTCCCCCCTTTTAGTTTGGGGAGATAGAGGGAATGAAATCTCGGTTTTCAGCGCCATGCCATGGGGTTGATTAAAAAAATTTTTTTTTATTAGGTGCAAAAATTATCTGAAAAAAAAGCTGAACCCTTTTAAAAAATAAATCAATCAAATCCCAACAACGGTTGTTGCCGAGACCCCGGGGCTACATCGAACTGTCCCTCCTTTTTATTTGATTGGGTCCTACCTCCATAGCATATAAAGGTTCCCCGTCGCCCATTCTGATTGGTTGGTTTCTGCCCACCAATGAGAAAACGCTAAACAATTTTAATTTCGTATTTTCCCGGGAATTCCTAATCCAATTCCGATTAGCCCGGTTTCGAGACAAACCATTTTAGGGTTGATTGATTTATGTTTATAGAAGGTTTTAGCTCTTTTTCAATAATGTTTTACATAATAAAAATATTTTTTTAACATACCCATGCCGCACGGCCTGAAGCCCCAATTTCTTGCCTCTTCTCTCCATAGATACAATGGGGCATAGCCGGCTCGATTGCCGGGAAGCCAAGCCCCCCCTACTTCAAAACCCAAACACCTTTTTTGCATTTTTATGTATTTTTGAAGTTCCCCTTTGATTTTGATTGGTCAATTTTCTCCATAGGGGTTTTAAAAGGGGGCTCGTCCTCCTATTTTGATTGGCTGGTTTTTGCCGACCAATGAGAAGAGCTTACAGAATTTGAATTACTGTATTTCCCGGCAATTCTCGATTTCCCAATTCCTGATGTAGCGCCGGTGACGACGACAAACGCATTGTTAGTGATTTGATTGATTTATGTTTATAGAAGGTTTCAGCTCTTTTTCAGATAATATTTTACACCTAATAAAAATGATTTTTTTCATCATACTCCATGCCGCACGGCGCTGAGAGCCGAGATTTCATTGCCCCAATCTGTCCATAGACTATAATGGTACAAGTAGCTCGCGCTCTGATTGGCCGGGATAGCCAAGCCCCCGCTAGCCAATCAGCTCTTTTCTGCATTTTTACTGTATTTTGAACTGTCCCGCCTTTGAATTTGATTGGTCAATATTTCTCCATAGGTTATAATGGGACCCTGTCGCTCCTATTCTGATTGGCCAGGATTGCCAAGACCCCGCTAGCTCAACCAATCAGCTCTTTTCTGCATTTTTACTGTATTTTGAACTGTCCAGCCTTTGATTTTGATTGGTCCATACTTCTCCATAGGTTTTAATGGGTCACTTATAGCTTATAGAATTTGAATTACTGTATTTCCCGGCAATTTTCAAGATCCAAATTCCCGATGTGGCGCCGTTCTGGATTTTTGGAAAGTGATTTTATTTATATATTTTTTTAGTAGGTTTGAGCTCTTTTTCAGATAATGTTTTACGCCTTTATAAAGGCGATTTTTTGATTCATACTCCGCACGGAAATCTTTAATGATTTCTCGCTGTTTTCCAGCCGGTCTCGAATCGGAATACATGTGAGGCGCAGTTCCGCACTGCACCTAGGTCCCGCACTGCGCCCCACACACTGGCGAGGCGCGGTGAACTTTTCCCCGCATGTATGAGCGCACCTCCTCGGACGGCGAATATGAGGCGAAGCCCCGCACTGCGCCTAAGTCCCCACACTGCGCCCCACACACTGGCGAGGCGCGGCGGAAATTTTGTCGGAAAACTGGCGGAAACATGCGCTCCGACGTGGTGAGATTCATACATGTCGCCCTTAGTGTTTAAATTTTAACAATTTAACTTTAGTACTATTCCATAACTGTTATATCTTACGATGATGATAAAAAAAAAATAATCAGCACTAAATTTTAAACCCAAAATTACATGGTGTTTAAAGGTTAACATTCACTTAAAGGCAAAAATGAGTTGTGACCTGAAAGGGTTTTTTAGCACGTAATAATAACTAGAGATGGGCGAATTGATTCTAACGAAGTGGAATTCGTTTAGAATTTCAGGAAAACTTCGGTTCGGAACGAAGTCGAACTTTGGGGTACTTCGAGTGAACGAAGTGTGCTTTTGATTGATAAAATGGCTGCGAGCACATGGCGCTACATGGGGCAAAGCACTCTGGGAGGAAGAAGGGCATAGCCTGCATGACATGTGCAGAGATGAAGCCAATCAGAGACCGGCGGGATTCTGTGACGTCACCGCACTATACAAGTCCGGGCGCGCCGCCGGGAGCTCACACTCCTCTCACTGTGCTCATCAGGGAAGGTGCTGCCACGGCTGATAGCTCTTACTGAAGAATTTATTTTTATATAGCGAGTTCGGGGGGTGTCTCAGCTTGTCTAAAGAGCCCTGTTTTCTTAATGTTCATTTCAAATTTTTTTGGGGTATTGGATCTAAAAATCCAGTAGCGTCCACTCAGCGCATAAAACATTCAAAAAATCCAATTTGGGATTCTAAGCCAGTTCCTTTTTGTATTAAATTTAAAGAAAGACGTTTTTAAAATAAAAAATACCTTTTTTTTTTTTTTTCCCCCTTTTTTTTTTTTTATTTTTGGGGCTGCTAAAATTCTTTTGCGAAATTTAAACATCCGGGGGTTAAATTTAAAGCGTTTTTTTTGCTGGTGTCAAAACCCCAAAAAACCCCGTTTTTTTCCAACCCCAAAAATTTAATAAATTTTTCCTGTACCAAATTTCCCCAAAGCAAAGGTTAATTACAATTTGGGTATCTCTTGTTGTGTGGCGTAAAAAACACGAAATTTAACACCTACAAAGTTTACAAATTTTGGGGGGGCTCAATTCTTTGGCGCAATTTACATCCGGGGTTTTAAAATAAGCGTTGTTTTGCTGGGGGTGCGAAAAAAAAATAAACCTTTTTTTTCCAACGCCAAAATTTTTAAAAATTTTTTCCTGTAGCCTAATTCACAAAAAAGGGTTTTAATTTACAACTGTACTCTTTTTTGGTGTGGCGAAAGAAAAAACCCAATTATAACACGCTCCCAAGCTACTAGTTTTGTGGGGCAAAAAAAAAAAATTTTTCTTTGGCGCAATTTACATCCGGGGGTTTAAATTAAGCTTTTTTGTTGGTGTCTGCCCAAAAAAAACCCGTCTTTTTAAAACGCCAAAAAAATATAAATTTTTTCCTTAGCCTAATTTCACAAGAAAAGGTTTAATTAAAAATGAAATCTTTTTGTTGTGGGGGCGTAGAAAACACGAAAATTGAAACACGCTCCCAAAGCAACTTTTGTGGGCTCAATTTTTTGGGGCGAAATTTTACATCCAGGGTTTTTAATTTTAAGCGTTTTTTTTTGCTGGTTCTGACAAAAAAAAACCCTTTTTTTTAAAACGCCAAAATAAAAAATTTTTTTCCTGTAGCCTAATTCACAAGAAAAGGGTTTAATAACAACTGTATCTCTTTTTGTTTGGCTTAAAAAACCCACGCAATTAAACCCCTAAAAAAGCTACTATTTTGTGCGGCTAAATTTCCCTTTGGGGAAAATTTTTTACATCCGGGGGTTAATTAAGCGTTTTTTTTTTGGTGTGCTGACAAAATAAAACCGTTTTTTCAACCCCCAAAAAAATATAAATTTTTCCTGTACCTAATTCCCCCCAAGCAAAGTTAATTACAATTGAAATCTCTTTTTTGGGTGGCGTAGAAAACCCCGAAATTTTAAAAACACCTAAAAGTATAGGGGGGGGGGGTTTTGGGGGGGGGGGGGGGGGTGGGGCGGGGGGGGGGGGGGGGGGGAAAAAAAAAACCCCCTCCCAAAAAATTTTTTGTGCGGCTCAATTTTTTTGGGAAAATTTACATCCGGGGGGTTTAAATTAAGCTTGTTTTTGGGGGTGTGCGAAAAAAAAAAACCGCTTTTTAAACCCGCCAAAATATAAAAAATTTTTTCCTTGTAGCCTAATTCACAAGAAAGGGTTAATTACAATTGTATCTCTTGTTGGTGGCGTAAAAAACACGCAATTGTAAAAACGCACAAAGCTACTTTTTGTGGGGCCAAATTTTCTTTGGCGAAATTTTACACCCCAGCTTTTAAATTTTAAGCGTTGTTTTGCGGGTGGTCACAAAAAAAAACCCGGGCCCTTTTTCAACCCCAAATATATTTTTTTTTTCCTGTACCTTTTAATTCACAAGAAAAGGTTAATTACAACTGTTTTCTCTTGTGTTGGCGAAAGAAAACACGCAATTTAAACCAAAAAAGCTACTTTTTTTTTGGGGCTCAATTCTTTGGGCTTTTAACATCCAGGGGTTAAATTTAAGCTTTGGGTTTTTGCTGGTTTTCTGCCCCAAAAAAACCCCCTTTTTAAACGCCAAAATATTTTAAATTTTTCCTGTAGCCAAAATTTCACAAGCAAAGGTTAATTAAAACTGATCTCTTTTTTGGTGGGGGGGTAGAAAAACCCAAATTTTTAACACCCCCAAAGCTACTATTTTGTGGGGTTCAATTCTTTGGGCAATTTACATCCAGGGGTTAATTAAGCGTTGTTTTGCGGGTGTCGCCCCAAAAAAACCGTCTTTTTCAAACCCAAAAATATTTTAAATTTTTTTCCTTAGCCAAATTTCAAAAAGCAAAGGGTTAATTTCAACGGTATCTTTTTGTTGTGGGGGCTAGAAAACACGAAATTTGGGAACACGTACAAAGCTCCTATTTTGTGCGGCTAAATTTCCCTTTGGCGAAATTTTTCATCCGGGGGTTAAATTTTAAACTTTTTTTTGCTGGTGTGCGGGACAAAAATAAACCGTTTTTTTCAACGCCAAAATATAAAAATTTTTTTCCCGGGTAGCCAATTCCCCAAGCAAAGGAAAATTTACAACTTTATCTCTTGTTTGTGGGGGTTTAGAAAACACGCAATTGTAACACGCTACAAAGCAACTATTTTGTGGGCTAAAATTTTTGGGCGAAATTTTACATCCGGGGGTTTAAATTTAAGCGTTTTTTTGCTTTTTGGCTGCCCCAAAAAAACCGTCTTTCAACGCCAAAATATATAAATTTTTCCGGGGTACCAAATTTCCCATTCCGAAAGGTTAATTAAACCTGTTTTTGGTTTTTTTATAAAAAACCCCAAAATTTTTTAAACCCCTAAAAAGTAAAATTTTTCCCCGGCCCTTTGGAGCGCAATTTATATCCAAGGGTTTTCCCAAGCTTGTTACGGGTTTTTATTTGGAGTCCCAAAAAAAGGGTGTATTTTTTATCAATACAGATATCACATCAAACAGTGTCTGTACATTTTTGAACAAACAAATAGGGCCCAAAAAAAGGTGGCAGGCCCCCGGGACCTGGGGATTTGGGGAGTGGCACAAAATTCCGAACAGGGCCCCGGGCGCAGCACAGCAAGGGGAAAAACCCCCAGCAGGGGGGCACTTTTGGGGGAGGCCACAACCCCCCCCCCTTCATCTAGCGGCCGTGTGTTTTCAGCAACCCAAAGGGGTTTTTGAAAGGGGTTTCTAGGTCCACCTCTTCCCCCCAGGGTGACATCTGACAACCCCAGCCAAAAAAAGTCCGGTGGGGAACCCCAAGACCCCAAAACCCCTTTGTTTGGGATGGCCCCGGGGGGCGGGGCAGGGGGCCCTCAAACCCGTCCCCCAACCCCCCCCTCTGTCCCATCCGGTTCCCTCACCAGAAAATCTACTAGTGGGCTGGGCCCAGCCCCCACTATATAGCAAAAAAAGGGTAACAATTTGAGGAGGGAGCGTTGGGGGGTAAAATCCGATACCTTTGGCCTGTGGCAGTTCTTTGCTAAGCACCGGAGGAGCCGAATAAAGGGGATAAAGTAAATCTGTGGGGAGAAAGGAAGCGTGGCCAGGGAGCTAACGTTTGGCCCCACAGCCCCCGCGTCAACCCATTTCAGCGTCACCATCCGGTTGGGCCGGGGAGAAAAAGTGGCTCAGATTTTTGGGGGTTTCCTCCGCCCCCCGCACAACAGCAGCAAACAGCAGCGCCCTTTGGCCCCGCATGCCCCTTGGGAGCCAGTCAAACTCCACCACCCCCTGCAGAAGGGGGCGTTTTTCTTTTACATCATCTCCCGGGCCAGATGCTCCCCCTTCTTTGGTACTCCCCCCTGGGGGCCAGCAGTTTTTCAGCGGGCGATTGCAAAAAAAGACAACAGTATGCGTCTAACCTTTCCCAAGGTGCAGCATCTGCCAGGGTCCCGTCCAAGTTGTTGGTAAAAGCAGTCCCCCTTTCCAATTGGGTGGACCTGCACCTTTAGAAAACTAATGGGTTTTGCCGGCCGAGATGGAGATTCCAAGCCTAATTTTTTTTTCCAAAAAGGGGAGTACCCGCACTTCATAAATAATAGAAAGAAGGTGGGTTTAGTCCTTTAGCTTATCGGTTTGTTCCAAGGTGCACGGCAGCGCGGCCCCCTGGAGATGTTCTACGGCCCGAGCCCGTACATTCCCTTTTCCCCAAATGGGTTTAATGTGCTTGCAGCCCCGGGACACCAAAAACTTGGACAGGAGACCCCCGCTTTCTCCTCCACGTTGTCAAAATGCTTTCACCTGCGGGAATTTTCCCCTCCTCCACCTCCCCCCCACCACCACCACTCAGCCCCCAAAATACTGCTCCATCATAAAACCCCATTGTAGGGGACAGCGGTGTCACCATTTTTACACCTGGGGTTGCCTCGGCGAACAAGTCAAAACAGGGGGGGGGAAATGCCCGCGTCATGCAGCAAGAAATCGATGTTTGGGTTTCCCCGCCAACTGCAAAAACAAAACCAGGTGACGGACAATGGGGGGAACATGGTGTCCGCGCCCGCACCGAGGAGGGATGGTCCATGCGCCCTGCATGGCGCACGTTTTTCAATCTGGTTGTGAAAAGGTTCCTGAAGTTTTCCCACCGATCTTCAGAACATTCTGAAAATGGCCAGGAAACTGTGCATGCACTTTATCCATTCGTACAAAGCAGGAAAACACCCTCCTCGAGTTGCAGCGGCAGAAGGGCCCCTCCCCCAACACACTCTGATATGCGATTTTTTCCACCCGTGGAATTCCCAAGCCTGCACATGTTGGACCCGACTGTATGAAAGAGAAAGGCCATTAACGATTTTTTGATGATCCAGGCAGACAGAAGTACTCCCCTGTGTAACTTTGATGCAGCCGTGGCAGCTCATGCGTGACACCTGCCGTTTGTTGGGGCCCCCATTCGAGGAGGCGACGTTTATTTGTCAGTCCCCCCAGGACTACAGGATGAATTACATCATTTCCACTGCTTCATGTCCTGAACAGATGCTGAAAAATCTGTCTGGGCAGGGGACTGGAGACGTGGCGACTACATCTCGTGGCCACATGAGTCCGGTGGGACTGAAATGGAGGGGGGAGGAGGACATTGGAGCAGAAGCATTGTCTGGTGAAATGAGTGGATTTTCTCCCCAAAGGTGACAAGAGGGAGGAGAAAGGAGCAGCTGGAGGAGGTGGATGGAGATGAGGAAGATGAGGCAGGTGACCCCCAAGCACCGTGGCAGTATACAGTGGAAATGGAGGCAGGGAGCCCCTCGGAGTCACTTGTGCCGATGGCCGGAGCATGCTTATTTCCCTTTGGCTAGTGACAGCCGAATAGTCAGCATCCGGCAGGGGGATGACTTCTGGCTCTCCACCCTATTGGACCCTCGCTACCGTCCAAAAGGGGACCCTTTTTTCCCCAGCTATTGAGAGGGAAGACAAACTCAAATCTATGGGGAAATCTCCGTAATCAGTTGGCTGTTGCCTATGTGCGGCATCGTCCCTCCTCTGACAGGTCTGCCCGGGGGGGTTCCTCAGCGCTCACGTACTACTGCGCGGCTGCTGGGGGAAGGTGGGGGGGGGTAGGAGCAGTACCAGCTCCATCAGTAAGTAACCTAAGTCTGGAGTCACTGATGAGCAGCTTCCTTCACCCGCCTGTGAGGAGGGCAGTCCCCCAGCAGCACAGCGCAGGACCTGGAGCAGTCCCTGAACCAACAGGTTGGGGGCCCTACTTGGATAGCACTCTGCCACCTCGTTAGAAGATCGCTGGAACTACTCGGCAGCCAAACTGAATGTGTGGCCGCAACTTGCTGAGTTTCAGTGGAGAAGCTGTCCCGCCCGGCCAGTAGTGTGGATCAGAGTGGGGGGTTCAGTGCGGCGGGGGCCATCGTTTACCCCAAGGAGAACCCGCTTGTCCACGGGAAATGTGGAACGACTGACATTTGTATAGTTGAATCAGGCGTGGTTCGGCCAGGATTTCCACACACCAATGCCTTAGGCGTCAGTCTGGGGTTCAAACAAACCCGTCTCAGCCACTATTCTGATGCCGCCACCCCCCTGATTTCCACACATCTGCTGACAGTTTCTCCATCTGCCTAAACCCCCATCTTTACCAGGGAGTGGTATTGCCACCCACCCAACACTCTGTCATTGTGCCACTCTATGACCTCATGCTGCTGCTGCTGTTGCTGTTGCCGTGACATCCACACTGTGTCATTGTGCCACTGTCTGACCTCATGCTGCTGCTGTGGCTGCTGCCATGTCCTCCACTCTGTGTCATTGTGCCACTGCCGGAGCTCATGCTGCTGCCGCCGTGACATCCACACTGTGTCATTGTGCCACTCTCTGACCTCATGCTGCTGCTGTGGCTGCTGCCAGGTCCTCCACACTGTGTCATTGTGCCACTGCCCGAAACCCCATGCTGCTGCCGCCGTGACCTCCGCTCTCAGTCATTGTGCCACTCTGTGGCTTCCTCCTGTTTTGCCACCTCCAGAATGTCATTGTGCCACTGCCTGATCTCATGCTGCTGCTGTCGTTTACCTCCACACTGTGTGATTGTGCCACTCTGTGGCCTAATACTGTTTTGCCGCCTCCAGAATGTCATTGTGCCACTGGGCCCGATCTCTTTCTGCTGCTGTCGTGAACCTCCACACTGTATCATTGTGCCACTCTGTGGCCTAATACTGTTTAGGCCGCCTCCAGAATGTCATTGTGCCACGCCTGATCTCATTTCTGCTTTCCGCCGTGACCTCCACACTGTGGATTGTGCCAACTCTGTGGCCTAATACTGTTTTGCCACCTCCAGAATTCATTGTGCCACTGCCTGACCCATACTGCTGCCGCCCCTGACCTCGCTCTCAGTCATTTGTGCCACTCTGTGGCTTCCTCGGTTTTGCCACCTCCAGAATGTCATTGTGCCACTGCCTGACCTCATGCTGCTGTGGGGTGCCGCCATCACCTCCACACTCTGTCACTAATGTTGCCACCCTGAGCTCTCAGCTTGTTTTTTTCCAGCTTTCGGTGGCATGACTTATCAGGCTACATTCCCGCTTGAGTTTTTTGGTCAGTTTTTGCCCTCTTAAGTGCCCAGGGAATTTTTATAGTGAAGCGATTCTAAGAGCGGCGCAGTCATTGCGTGTCAAAACTAAAACACAACATTGTATGAAGACCAAACCAAGCTCCCTCTGCATATTTTTAAACATGGCACAACGTTTTTACCAAGCACCCTGCAGGCTCTGTGCAGCCTGGAAATAGCTGCTTTTTAACGCGATTCGTGCCGAAATAATTCAGACCGAATTTATTTTTGTCGGAAAATTCGGCGAAGTGACCGAATCGAATTTTTGAGAAATTCGCCCATCTCTAATAATAACTATTACATAAAAGGAATATAAATTCAGATTAGAGAAGAACTACTGTATGCACATAGGGTGTTTTGGCTCTATAGTTAAGCATATTTCCACCACCACCAATACAAATAAAGTGCCCTGGGTCCACCTTGGCACCAGTACAACTTTACAGCGACTCAAAGGAATCGGATCAACACTAATACCAAGATCAGCTACAGGATTGTGGAAAGGAAAAGGGATATGTACAAAGAGAAAAGCTGATAAAGTAACACCAAAACCTTGAAAAGTTCTAACATTAAAATAATAATAAGAGAGATGCTAATAAGAAAACAATCCAACACTCGCAATAATTTTCTCTCTGCCGAGTAGTGCACTTGCTTGACTCTTAGCGAGTGGGAGATGCCGCTGTTAACCTATCCTGCTTAGTAAAGTACCTGTTGTCAACTTTTATCCTTACAACATAAACTACGTTTCCTTAACAAACAAAAAGACCTTGCTACTAAACCCTCTGAACAGCCAGAAGAATATTTGCTACACCTAAAAAAGGCTACTAAAGAAGACTCTTTAGGGGCATGTCCCAACGGCAAGGGTTTTTGGACGGTTTTTCCGATGGTTTGCGGTTTTAGGAGCCATCGGAAAACCTGCAGCAAACTCTCCCATAGACGTCAATTGAAGTCTATGGGACTGAACGGTTTTTCCACCAGGTGGTTTTTCAGACCGCCGGCGGACCGCAAAACATTGAACATGCACATTCTTCCAACCGGTTTCTAGACAGAAAATTAACATTGGAGTCAGTGTAAACCACTCAAAAGGTCGCCGGCGGTTTTTGGGCGGTTTTTGGGCTAAATAAAAGTGATGAATAATCCCACCTATAGTGGGGGTGGTGGTGGAGGTCCTTTGCCCTTTTTTTGATAACGGAAGGTGCTGCACATTATTTTACTTCCTGGTTTGGATGGAAGAGGACGCACCAGCATGCCACCGAAAAAGTACCACCGCATGGACATGAATGTCAGCACACTGATCTCTGAGGTGAGTGTCAGTGAGGGTCTATGACCTCTTTTTAGCCTAAATTAAGCACTTTGTTTATGCTGTTAGCATGCACATGTACTGAAAGTGAAAGTGAGAATGTGGGTCTTTTGTATCATTGTGAAATATAGTGATTTGTTTAACTATTTGTCATAATGACACTAGGCCACATTTGTTTACGTATTGTGTTATGGCGGTGTTTTTAAAAAAATATATAAATACAATTTTTTTGTGTGTTTTTTTTTTCTATTTTTCATACAAGTACATGCCGCCCCGAGCTGTGGGATAAGTCGGACCCTGGGTACAGCAACCGAATCCTGAAGAACACCTCCTGTATTCAAGTCTGCGAGGTGCTGTACCCGGAGGAATGGAGCGGACCTGATGCCCGCACGCAGGGGCTCATCCATTATTTTTATTATATTTATTATACTATTGTTGTTATATTGTCAATGTGATGTGAATTGACTTTTTTACACTGGTCTGCCCACATTCCCTAATGCGGCACCTGTCACTTCAAAACTTTGTCTGTTCCAAAAGGTGACTTGAGGACTGTGGCCTCGTGTGGTCACAGCATTGATGTTCCCTTTTACAACTGATAGGTTGAGGTGACAGGTGATGCAATTGGAAATGTGGGAAATCCAGAAGTAAAAAGTCACGTGTCCTACACCTTTAACTTTAACCCACTATAATTTCTTCCACAGTTGAGGATGTCACAAAACGTTGGTAGAACGTGTATGACCACTTCGTCAAGTGGCACCTTGAAGGGGAGCGAAGTGGGGCCTCTTTATCCCGTCGGCCGAAAATCACACATGCAGATGAGCTGATGTTCATCCTATCAAAGCAGGAACTCCGGCCGTCAGTACTGATTTATGTGACATGTCTCTGCACCTTAAAAAAATAGAGTTTTAATATTTGTTTTTGTTTAATCCTAGTTCATCAGGCAATATCGCTCGTGCCAGGCCGGAATTCCCCCCAAAATCTGGTGAACATCAGCAGAGGGAGAGTGACCTCATCCCCTTCACGGAGTCCATCGCCACAGAAGAAGCGGCGGGAGGAGATGAAGAGCTTCTGGGACCTTCAGGGGTGGGGCACACCTCCGGTGAAGAGACATCGGCTGCAGCGGCCTCTGCGGCCACCCCGGAGCTCACCCCTACAACGCGTCCCGGGCCCCCCCATGCACGTCTTCCAACATAGGAATGAGTCAAAGGACCCGCCGTAGGAGGGACAGAGATAGGGAGGGAGAGAACGAAGCTCTGTCCTTCATATGGCGGGTCACCAGCAAGAACGATCGGACCTTTTTGCAAGAGATCTAGCGGGGCAGCCTTTGAATCACCCCAGCCACTGCTGGAGATCGGTGTGCTCATATCGTCCGTGTGGTGGCTAATGGGCATGCCTGATGCGCCTCTTCCACCAGCCCTAAGAGAGAGGTTCTTGAGGCGAAATTGCCCTTCAAGACACCAATTTTGTCTATCCCCACCCTGTCCCTATCCCGCCCATGTTTCCCTGTCCTTAACCACCACCACCGCCTCAAGCCCCTTACCACCCTCCCCCCACTGCTGGGGCACCTATGTACAGAAATTGGGTGCCCCAATACCCCAGCAGTGGGTACCAACACGCCCCACCTCCACAACCACAACCAGCACCACCACCATCACAACCTTTCCATTCTTTCCTTTCCGAATTGTCCTCCTCCACCTATCACCAGTTTGATTAACTTACTATTTTTTTACGTTCATGGTCTGTAAGTGCAATTTCCCCCAAGACCCTCTGTTATTTCTTGTTTATTTTTGCATTATGTTAATTATATTTATGTTAGTTATGTTATTTTTGTTATTTAAGTTATCTAAGTTACGTTCAAAAAAATTATTTATTATTTTTAAAAAATTATATTTTGTAAGGGATTGTGGAAAATTGGGAATCGGGTGGTGGGTGGGGGGTGAAGTGATTTTATAAAATGTTAAATTTATTTTTAATATATAAAAAAATTTTTTTTACAGTTGTTGCATCCTTTTTTTTAATCTCAGATAACAATGTATGTTACAATATATGTCAATTAACTATCTATATGGAATTTACATAGAAAATCAAATCTAAATTCCTATATAGATAATTAATTTGTAAAATAAATTAATTATGTGTCACATATATCACATGGTTTCTTGCACCAATCAGGCATACTTTTGCACTCAATACACTATCCAGCTTAAAAAACAGTCCAAAAACAGTCCAAAAACCGCTGGGAAAACAGTGCCAAAAACTGTTCAAAATGCGAAAACAGCTGAAAAACAGACCGGTTTTTGTGACAAAACAGTCCAAAAACCGCTTGAAATGAAAGGGAAAAACAGAGCTGTTTTTGTCCTTTGCCATGTGAACGCACCCTAAGGGTGCGTTCTCATGGCAGTGGACAAATACCGGTTGGTTTGCCGGCCGGTATTTGTCCTGTTTTGCGGCCGTCCCCCCCTTCACATTCACAAGCACAGGTTCCATCCGAAAACCGATCGGAAGATTGTGCTTGTTCAATGTTTTGGCGGCAAAACCGCCGGACGGAAAACCCGTGCAGTGGGGACTGCTGCACGGGTTTTCCATAGAGCACAATTGTGCTAATTTTCGGCCAGTTTTTCAGGCGGTCTGCAAAACCGCAAACCGCCTGAAAAAACTGGCCAAAAACCCGTGCAGTGGGGACATGTCCTAAGTGCAGCTCGGCTCCGTCTTGAAAAGAATTGACATGCAATTCTTTTCAAGACGGAGCCAAGCTGAGCTTTTGAAACACGCAGCGGTGATCCCTCATTTGAACGCCGCTGCGTGTTTTGCATAGCGAGCAGTGATGATCTCACTGCTAATTGTTTAGATCCGTCTTGGGGACCGACAGAGCGGACCCCAAGATGGATCCTAAAAGTGCTTGTAACACGGAGTGTAAACTCCGTGTGAACAAGCCCTAACTTGGTAACCATGGTCAGGAAAAAAAATTTATGTGATATTTTTGAATCAGTGACAAGAGTGTCTTTTTCTTTTCTTATTTACTTTTGCATTCACTGAACATTTTTTTACACTTGTTACTTTTGTCCTTATGTTTTCCATCTTAGAGGGAACCTGACATCAGTTTTATGCTGCCCAAGCACAAAGGGAATTGGGTGAAAAGTCATGGATGTTTTACCTGCTGGCTTCTACCCACTCTGCTCAGCCTGATTAATAGCTTTTTCCCTATTTGTGTATAGGGAGAGATCCTTTAATCAAGGCCGTCAGGACAGGAAGAGGTCGTTATGTGGCACCTCCATGACCTTTCTACCCAGATGCCACCTTATCTTCAAACTATGACTTATTTGAAAGGCTACAGCATCTTTAAAGTAAATCATAGCTGCTTGTAATGAGGGAGTCTATCCCTGTCTCATGTTTTTTGTGGTACAGGTAGCATGAAACTGATGTCAGATTCCCTTCAGATTAGTAATACCATTAATTCATATAATGCAAAGGCTTTATATGAGTAAACAATTGTACTGTGTGTGAATAGCAGGGCCATAGTGTGAATACACAGCAAGGTCATACTGTTTATAAACAACAGGACCAGACAAAGCAAATAACAGAACCATATAGTTCACGAATAAAGGAGAAATAGAAACCACAAACAGCAGATTCATAAACATAAAAAACCATACACTGTATAAATAAAAGATATATGTATGTAAAATAAGAGAGCAATAAAATGTATACTGAAAATAACACAACCACACACAGTTTAATCCCTAAACACCCTGCAGTATACAATTACAATGTATTGGCATTCAAGAGGTATGATGCGAGCTCACACTGTCCACTCCATATCTGGCAGGTGCCGACTGTTACATAGAGCGGGCAACCATCACTTTGGGCCAGGATTGGAGAGAGTTCTTATCCCAGCCACTCAACCATTTAGGTGACTAAATGATTAGGGAATGGGACCAGGGGCTGCCATTCGGTTGCCATAGCACCAGAGGCCTAAAGAAGGCCTTTGTACATGCAATGTTGGTACTCCTATTACATCCTGCCATAGGCAAATGTAATAAGCAGTGTAATAGGAGATAAATAAATTACTATATACTGCAGTACATAAGTGCTGTAGTATAGAGTAGAAGCGATCTAGCGAGCGTATGTTGAAAGCCCCTAAGGGGGCTAAATGTTAATGTAAAAAAAGGTTTTAAAAAAGGAAAAAAATATATAAAATATATAAAAATACAAAAAATACAAGTTTCAAAACACCCCCTTTTTTCATTTCCCATCTAAAAAAAGTAAACATATATAGGCCAAACATAATTGGTATCCCCATGTCCGTAAAAGTCCAATCCAACCCAATATCATGTTAAACATCCGTCCACAGTGAACACCATTTTATTTTTTAACTTATCCTGCCTTCCAAAAATAATGGAATAAAAATGGAATAAAAAGTCCAAATTGGTACCATTAAAAACTAGACCTTACCACGCAAAAAAAGAACCATCTCACAGCTTTAACAAAGAAAAATCAAAAAGTTATTGGTTTAAAAAACATAAATGCAAAGCGGTAATTTTTTTAAGTATTTTTATTTTTAAAAAAAAGTATTATAACATAATGAAAACATAATTGTGAATGGAGAGAACGACCACAAGCGCTGCCCTTCTCATTCTCATGCACTTCTCATTCTCGACCTGTGAAGCGAACATTCGTTTGTGGCAAAACCTCTTTAAAACCTCTCAAAAACATAAATACAAAGCAGTAAAAAAAAATTGTACCTACATGAAAAATACAGATTTCATGTCAATTACACTGAAGAGTGAACTTCTTAAAGGGATTTTACCACAAACAAATATCCGCTTCACAGGTCGCTGGCAACCTGCATGAGAATAAAGAAGATGGCACTTGCGGCTGTTCTCCCCATTCACTTCTGTGGGAACTCCCGAATATAGTTGAGCAGTGTGCTCGGCTGATTCAGAACTCCAGTAATTGTGAATGGAGAGGACAGCCCTAAGCACTACCCTTCTCATTCTCGACCTGTGAAGTGAACATTCGTTCGTGGTAAAACTTCTTTGAAAACTTAACCCTAACAAGAATGACACAGGAAATTTTTTCCATTTTCCATTGGCACCGTTAAAGTACATCTTGATCTGGAGAAAACAAGCCCACATATATTTATGACTATGGATAACATTTTGGCCTTTATAATAGTGATATACAAAGAATTGCCAAGCAAATAGTCCTGCTTATTCTGTACTAAATTTTCAGTCACCTCATGACAATGAATGTAAAGTCATGAAGCATCTGTGGAAGAGCTGCTCTCTTTGAGCCTGTTCTCAGTGTCACAACAAACAAATCACCACAATTCTGAGCTCATTATCAGCTTTTCTATCTAGAATGTGAGAATAACATCACTAGCTAAAAAAGTCTTTCTAACCAGGGTGTGAGACTGGGGCTATCTTAACAACATTATGGGCCCCTGGATATAACAGTATATTTTGCCTTACCCAAATACACAACATCACACCAGTCCATAACTTTAGCCATGCCCAAACTTGCCACCACATGAGAACATGCCTTTAACCACCCCCGAGCGCATTTGTATCATCACACCACTTATGTCAGGACACCCCTCTGACATCGTAGGCAGTCTGCCTCCTACAAGACTACTTGACAAGACAGAGAGCCAATGGCTCCCTCCTCCACCCTGGTTTTTCATGGTTTGCATGTCTTAAAGGGGTTGTCTCACTACAAGGAGTGATTTTTATGTTAAAGATCTTGCAAAAACAAGTCACTTTGTAATATATGTAATATATGTCCTTTAACAGTATCGTACCTATTCTGACATATCCCCTATTGTATGGGCTGCATCAGCTCCTCAGGTTGCTATAGCTACAGACCTGTTCAACCTCTCATGATAAGCTGCCAACACTGGTTGCTATAGCTACAGACCTGGCTTCTGCTGCAGCCTAGTAGAAGCCAGTAAACACGCCCCAGAATTCAAAATGAAACCAAGAAAACAGGACAGAGGTAAGATGAATCAATGTAGTGAGACAAACCCTTTAAGTAACACACAAAACAAGCAGTGTAAACCCATCCAGGGATCCAAGGCATGTACTCTGCATTCCTGGGACATGCATTCTTCACATTGTGGCCCCTATGCTTCTGAGGCTCCCGGGTAACTGCTTAGTGTGCCTTGTGGATAAGATGGCCCTGATTCTCATGGCAGGACAAGGGGCCACTAAAATGCAAATGTCATGGTAAGGACTTATCTCTAACATTAACGGTTATATATGCTATTTAGTTATTCTAATTTTTACCTTGTTTCTTAATGCTTTAAAGGTCACAGGATAAACAAAAATAGTATTTATGTATTAGGTACCTTTTTTGTTTCTAAACATATTATTGCTGTTTTACGGAGACAGTATTAACAGCTTCTTAGCCCCAGTTCAAAATCTGTAACATTCCCCGAACCCACTATGTGTCACTTATAATACTGGTGCTTTGGCACATGGCAGGCCCCCTCAGGCACCACAGTATGGATACAACTACAGCCTCTTCACCCACTATAATTACACCCCCTCTGAGCCATCTGATTCCCTTTGTCTCCTCCTGGATCATCTACAGCCTTAAAGGGGTTTTGCCACGATCTAATGTTGACGTGGGATCCTCCAAAATGGGTATGTAATCACTTTTCTAAATATATGTCATTAAAAAAGTGAAGCCTGTGAGAGCTACAGCCTGACTTACATGCCCTTAGTTTCCTGACAGTTTACATTAGTCATGACTAGGAGCTGACAGGAGCTGATCTGGCCATGCTTTCGTTGTTTGCACTTTTTATCTGATGGCAGGAAACATGAACAAGCTTTGAAGGGACTGGGGAGAAAGATCCTATCTCTTTTGTATAGAGAATCCACTGGTTATCTGAGTAAACATGCAGGCTCTCCCTGGAGCTCTGCTCAGCCCACCTCCCTCTTCCCATGCAGCCGTTTCTGAAGGAATGAAAGAAGGCTACCTGCTCAGCTTATCTTCTCTCCTGATCAAATAAGAGGGAGAAATAAAAGATATATAGTATATTTATATAGTATATATTGTGCATATAGCGTGTGCACAATACAGTTCCCCTCTGTGGATTAGCAAAATAATGTTTACTCAACTACAGAGACTGAGTATCAGGAAGGTGCATGGGAGGTGGAGTGATGACATCACAGAGGAGGTACTTGTTTTTTTAAACATAGAAACACAATGCCCCTTTCTTCAAGCCTCTCGAAGGGAGTATCAGCCTGTTAGGTAAGGAACTCACTTCTTGGCAAAATCCCTTTAAGGTTTCCGCAATGTTACACATGCCATGTTGTAATTTCTAACTATGCAACAGTACTATAAAGGGATTTTTCATTTCTATATCCCAGATGCTGGCAGCAAAAGAACATGACAGGTTATCCTTTTCTTAAGAGTTAAATATTCTATTGTTATACTGGACATACATGAACAACAGCAGTGGACCATGGTACCATGTGTCATTACAATACTGGTGTTTTTTATGTGATAAAAGATCCCTTTGTGCCCCCTTAGACTGCTACCTCTGCAACCTCTGTAGCAAGGACTCTGAACAAAAGGAGTAGAAGCAAGGTAGGCACTGCATTTTTGCACTGTGCTATGTCCATAAAATACAATGCACAACCATCTGTGCAGAATTCATCCATATTTCCACTATGCTTCCAATAGTTTGCAAGCAAGTAGTTCATCAGAAAACTCATGTTCAACAATTTGATGGAATCATTCAGAAGATAACCTGACTTCTACTGATCAAACACCAGCTTTCTCTCCCAATGATAAGAAGACTGGCATTGGTTTGTACAGCTTTTGCTACCCTGCCAAGAGAATCCACTTTTGCCATAATCTCCCCATGGCAATCCATTGATGAGATGAGATGCTAAATAAAAACTGAAAAAACTTTCAATTTCATGTGTCCCCCAATTTTCATTTCTAGAAGAGGAGGTACATGCAACTGAATAATAGATATTACATAACTACTTTTTCTGGACACCAAGGTTATAGATGTTATATAACTGATATCCCGCTGTTTAACACAGCTAATAATCAGTTCTAAATCCTGCTGCTTCCATCCATGGCCAAGTCAGCTCTTTATCCAGCTTAGTTTAGGGATATGCTGTGGTCTTAAAAATACCAGGTGCTTAGGTTTGCTTACTACACAGACAGGATGCTAGCGTGTTAAATGTAAAGTTAAAGTGTCCCTCCGATGTTACTTTCCCTTACACTCTTAAGGTTGGGCATAGAGAGGTACAGCTGTGAGGCAACTGTATGATGTCACATAAGTTTAATACAAAGGTCTTATTAATTAGAATAGGACTTATGCACAAAACTCAAATGGGTGGTGGTCGCAGAGTTACCTCAGCCACCTGAGCACCGTGCATGAATTTGCGTCTCTCCATGGCCGATCCGTAGATCAGGCTGAACTGTAACAGTGACATTCAATTTATATTACAAAAGTAACACAATAGTGATTTTTTAAAATCTATATATATAGAATTGCTGCTGGTATTTCCCTGGCAACACATTGGTTATTAAACAGTATTTGTCTTAACTGTTCCACTAAAATATTGAAAATGATGACATGCAACATTTTAGCTGTAATATTTGTGATTTTCCTGATAGCTTGATGAATTTGGAAACGGACAAGTAAAGTTGGAGTTGAGGCTAAATTTTGAGGCTACATTTAGTAACTAGGTGGAAATGGTGAAAATTATTGTGCAAATCTACGCCAATAGATTTTGTTTCCTGACTTTGGTGCAAGTGGCCAAATTGATCAAAAAGGATACACCATTCAATCAATGTGTCACAGTACAGAAATGCCAGTCTTAGTAAATATGAGCCAGTACGTTAAAGGGTTATTTCCATTTGTGATATTTATGGTATAGCCAAAGAACTTGCCATATATGTCTAATAGATTTGGCTCAACCTCTGGAACATGCACAAATGTCCTGAATGGGGATCCCCTAACCGCTTTACCTCTGCAGCATTCAGGCAGAAACTGAACAGGAGGATATAAAGAAAGCAATGAGAAACAATGGCAGATTCGCTTATTTTCATCTTCCCGAGGCAGAAAAAAAATGACAAAAGTTAATCAATAAGTCATATATAATAACTCAATTTCCGGAATATAGATGAGGAAGAAAACTTAAATTAAAGAAAAATCAAAAACTATCCAATCCTTTAAAATTTAAAGCTCACCGTCAGCTCCACCCGTATGTGGCTCCTTTAAAAAATACAGGTAACTGTCTCTACTCATGTACTTGGGACATCTGTCTACCCATCGGATGGAGTGACACCAACTCCTGACAGAGACTTTCACTTCTATGGATATACTGGAAATTGTGAATCCGCTAACTACAGTATAATGTATTAACTCTGGTCTAAATCTATGCTCTGTTAATGTGTGTGACATAAAAACAGTGGGCTATTTTGCTCGATTTGTATTACTCCAATGAAATTGAGACGAAACGCGTCTGGGGAACGCATCACTTTGTTTAAGTACATGAATAGAGACGGTTACTTGTATTTTTGAATGGAGCCACATATGGGTGGAGCTGACGGTGCGCTTTACAAGTCTAGCACTAGTCTGCTATTGTATTATATTATTGACCCTACTTTAACCCTATATATAGTATTTATGATGAGTAGAGATGATTGAACCCTAAAAAGGTCATGTTAGAGCCGAACCTCGAGCTTCGAGAAGTTCGGTTCGAAGTTCGAGAGGAACTCGAACTTCGAACCCCATTAAAGTTAATGGGAGAAGATGTTCGGGTTAATTTTTATACCCATACAGGTGAGGAGAAGTTGGAATTACCATCCATAACAGTACACCAACACTATGTGCATTATACGCCAGGCACGACACATTGAAATGCGCCTAAAAATGATACGCTGTGCGCCTCCATAACACATAACATATCATGTATGTAATGCGCCTATCACATATAAACCTGTAATGATATGTTATGCGCCTCCGTGCGCAATGCGCCTCAATAGGCGTATTACATGCACTTCCAATGATATGCTATGTGCCGCGATTTGCGTACATAGCATTTCAATGGTAGTATATGTAATGCACTTATCGAGGCAAATTGTGCAATGAGGCGCATAACAAATCATTACAAGTATTATGTTTACTATGCTAGGTATACCTGACGCCAGATTTTTGATAGGATCAAACTTTCAGGCGCACTTTACACTGAAAAACTATTAAAATAGCATGTAGAACGCAAACATTTACTCAAACGAACAGTAAAATGTTCGGTTCACCTCCAGTTCTTAAAAATCGGGACGTTCCACTCGAACTTAACTTTTCTCAAACGGTTCGATCAACACTAATTATAAGTAATAAGAGAAAGAGGTGTCAGATATAGGGTCAAATAGAGGAGAATGTTTGTGTGGTCGCCCTGTTCAGGGTCAGTAAAGGGTTGAGTTCCTTGAAGGACAGTAAGGTATGTAAGACTCTCCTATTTGTATATTATGATCTAAAGTGTAGATGTTCGAGATTACTTGTGTATACATTTAGGAACTTTTTAAATGATTCTATTAAAAGTTACATTTTAGAAGATTGGATAGTTTTTAATTTGTCAATAAGTCATATAGACCGCAAAATGGTATAAATAAAAATGACTTATTTCATTAAAAAAATTATTAACCCCTTCCAACAGCTGATCATAAAAATATGGCTCTAAGTTATTTCCCTCCTCACCTTCCCAGAGCCATAACTTTTTTATTTTTCCATCTCACAAGGCATTATGGGAAAGGAGCTGGGAAGCTCACTGCGCCCTCTTGTTACGGGTGTCCCTGCGACCCTCGTGTCGGGTCGCAGGCACACCCGCAAAGCCGCAGAAACCTCTGCTGGGGGCCGGTGCCGGGGGCCCGGACGCTCGGGCCGCTGACTCCCCGGCACGTCTGGGGCGCAACTTACCCGTCCACGCTCCTGGTCCCTCCTGGCGGGGCGCTCCTGCTGCCGGCCGGGTGCACGCCGCGCCCCTAGTGCCGCGCGCCGGCACGGGCTGGGGAATTTGAAAGGGACAGTGCGCCGGTGATTGGTTCTCACCGGGCACGGACCCTATTTAAGGCCCTGCCTCTTCCCCAGCACCTTTGGCCGAATCGATAGTGCCTTGTGCCTGGAGGGGAAAAGCGTTCCAAAATGTCTTGTCCAGTTTACTGTGAAACCGAAACCTTCTGCCTCCGTCCCTTGACCACGAACCATTCCCGCCTACCCTGACCTTCTGCCTGTCCCCGACTATAGCCTGCTTCAGATTTTGTACCACAACACCTCGGCTGCCACTGCAAGCAAGTCACGTCAGGGGTAGGGGACCTGGTTTAGTAATCCCGCCGGGGGAAGTCCATCCCGCTTTGCGGCGGGCTTTGGTGAAAATCGGACCTACTTAGATTCCGTTCCCTGGCGTGGCTTACGTTATCGCTTGTGGTGGTCCAGAGGATCCACTACCACATCCGTAACAGTTCGATTCGGCCATGGATCCCGCCAAGGTGCCTCTACCAAGCGTTTTCCGACCTCACTACCACCTTTGGCTCAGCAATCTAAGCAGATCGCGCAGCAAGCACAACAGCTGAACCAATTGGACCAAAATGATGCAGCAGCTCCTGGCCATTTCCAGCAGCAACAAACGGCGGCCGTGGCTCAAGCAGCACAGTCATTCCGGGGACATCTCCCGGGCCCTAAACTCCCTTGTTCCATGCCGATGAAGTTTGAGGGGGACTCTAAGGCCTGCAGGGGGTTCATCACCCAGTTTGCTCTCCACGTGGAACTTATGGCTGGTCAGTTCCCATCCGAAAGGTCCAAGGTGGCCTTCGTGGTCAGTCTCCTATCCGGGAAAGCCCTGGCCTGGGCGACGCCACTTTGGGACCGAGGTGATCCTATCACAGCTGATCTGGCGACATTCTTGCAGGAGTTCCACGGAGTCTTCGAGGAGCCTGCCCGCGCCTCTTCTGCTGAAACCGCTTTTTTAAACCTACAGCAGGGGAACTCCTCCGTTGGCGACTACGCCGTGCAATTTTGCACCTTAGCCTATGAATTGGCGTGGAATGATGCTGCGTTGTGCGCCACGTTCAAGGGAAGGGCCTCTCCAGCCAGATTAAGGAGGGCCCTCGCCACCCGGACTCTCCGAAGTCATTAAGTGAGCTCATGCATCTGGCAAACCGCATAGACAACCGTCTCTGGGGAGAGACGGGGGGAGCTCCGCCGGGAACACGAACCAGCTCAAACACGTCGGTTACCCCTTTCTTGCGCCAGTGTTTCAGCGTCCCCCACGCCCCCCCTCCCAGCCAGCCTTGGAAGGGGCCATGCAAGTGGACAGTACCCCCTGTCCCCGCAAGAGCTTGGCCCGACGGCGTGAGGAGAAGTTGTGTCTCTACTGCGGCAGCCCCAAAACACTTCCGTAGGGGTTGCCCACTTCTACGGCAACGACCGGGAAAAATGCACGCACCTAGGATTCATGGGAGAGGCGTCCTAGGTGTGAGTAATCCCTCTCCACGCTCATGCTGCCAGCTCTGGTTACGTCCAATTCTGGAATCTCGTTCCGAGTGTCGGCCTTCCTGGATTCCGGAATCGGCTGGGAGCTTTATGGATGCTTCGTTGGTGACCAAGTATCGTCTCTCGGTGGTCCGCCTAGACCAACCCTTGGTCATCTCCTCCGTCAGTGGTGGACTAGTAAGCGACTCCATCCAAATACCGGGCTGAACCAGTGGTCCAACAAATAGGAGCCCTGCACAGGGAAAGGATCACGTTCTTCGTGTTACCCCGATCTTCCTCGGCTGTTCTACTGGGGCTTCCTTGGCTACAGCGTCACGCCCTTATGCTGGATTGGAAGACGGGTGAAGTTTTGCGCGGGGCCCGACTGCCAGTCCCGTTGTATTTCGGCACCCCGCCGGGTGCGCCCCAGTCCTCCACAGTCCTCTCCCAAGCCACTATCTGGTTTACTGCAAACTTATCAGGACTTCCAAGATGTTTTTTCGAGAAGCGAGCTGAGACACTTCCTCCTCATCGCCCCATATGATTGCCCCATAGACCTGCTACCCGGGACTAGTCCTCCCCGGGGTAGGGTCTACCCGCCTCCGTTTCCCGAAACTCGGGCGATGTCGGCCTATGTAGAAGAAAATCTACAAAAGGGTTTCATCCGAAAATCTACTTCTCCGGCGGGTGCCGGTTTTTTCTTTGTGGAGAAGAAAGATGGATCCCTGAACCGTGCATTGACTACCGTTTGGGCAAATAAGATCACCATCAAGAACCGGTACCCTCTGCCTTTTAAACACGGAACTCTTTGACCGTCTCCGGGGGGCCAGGTCTTTTCCAAATGGACTTGCGGGGGGCATATAATCTCATTCCGGATCCGGGAAGGCGACGAGTGGAAGACGGCCTTCAATACTCGTGATGGGCACTGTGAGTATCTGTGAATGCCCGTCGGCTTATGCAAGCTCCGGCCTCTTCCAGGAATTTGTCAATGACATTTTCAGAGACCTCCTTTTATGTCTGTGTTATGGTCTTACTTGGATTGACATCCTGGTATTCTCACCCGATCTGGGATCCCCCCAGTTACATGTGCGCCCGATCCTGAGACCCTGCACGAGAACCCCCTATACGCTATACTGGAAAAGTGCCTAATTCACCAGACCAGCCTCCCGTTCCTTGGTTACATAATCTCTGATACGGGTCGCGAATGGGACCCCACCGAAAATCTCTTTCCGTCCTACCCGTGGCCCCGACCTGTTGGCCTGTGGGCCATACAACGTTTCCTGGGGTTTCGCAAATTTTCTACCGGCAATTCATCCCCGCACTTTTCAACGTTGGTAAACACCAATTGTGGCCCTTACTAAAAAACATGCCAACCCGAAACTGTGGCCTCCGGCCGCCGAAGAAGCCTTTCCAAGTTGAAGGCAGCATTCGCCTCCGCACCGGTGTTATCCCGGCCAGATACTGAGAAACCCCTTCTTTCTGGAAGTGACGCCTCTTCCATAGGAGCGGGGGCATGCTCACCCAAAAGGGCCCAAGGGCAAGACCGGACCTGCGGGTTCTTTTCCAGGACCTTCTCACCAGCAGAGAAGAACTATACCCTCGGGGATCAGGAACTTTTAGCCATTAAACTTGCCCTAGAAGAATGGCGCCACCTCCTGGAGGGTGCTCGTTTCCCCGTGAATATCTTCACTGACCAGAAAAACCTCCTCATCTCGACGCACAACGTCTGAATCCTCGTCAAGCGAGATTTGGGCTCTGTTCTTTGCCCGTTTCAACTACTTCATCCACTTCTTGACCGCAGAAAAGAACCTCAAGGCCGGCTCCCTTTTCCCGTGCCTCCGATGTTAGTGGGGAAGAAGAGGCGGCCCCACAACATATTGTACCCCCGGAACATCTGATGTCTGTGGCTCCCACTAACCTCCAAGGGGTACCCCCAGGGACGACGTATGTGCGCCCTGCACTCTGGTTGAGGGTCCTGAAATGGGGTCCCCTGTTCCCGCAATAGCCGGACACCCTGGGGTTCGAAGGGCTTGTTCGGGTTTATTTTCCCCATTCTACTGGTGGCTGGTCTCGTTAACGATGTAAAAGGGGTTTGTGGGGGCCTTTCACCACCTGTGCCCGCAATAAGTCACCTCGCACAAGACCTGCGGGACTACTCCAACCTCTGCCGGTGCCTAGCTGTCCTTGGAGCCATATTGCCATGGACTTCATAACTGACTTACCGCCCTCTGAAGGTAATACGGTCATTTGGGTGGTCACTGACCGTTTTTCCAAAATGGCTCATTTTGTTCCCTTGCCGGGGGCCCTTTCCCTTTTGCGCCTGGCTCGCCAATATTTTTTTTAAACACATTTTCCGTCTGCATGGACTCCCTTACACATAGTCTCGGGCCGGGGAGTGCCCGTTCGTCTCGAGATTTTGGCGGGGGCCTCTGCTCGCTACTGCAAGTGGAACTGGACTTCTCCTCTGGTTTCCACCCTCAATCCATTGGGCAAGTGGAGAGGGTGAATCAGGTCCTAGGTACTTATCTCCGCCACTTTTACTTTTGCCAAACAAGATGACTGGTCATTTTACTACCTTGGGCGGAATTTTCAATAATTCCCTGGACTCTGATTCCGCTGGGGCATCCCCCTTCTCCATTGTCTTTGGTCGGCATCCCGCCCATCCCTTCCACTGCCCTCTGCCTCCTCCGTGTCCCTGCTGTGGACAGTCTGGTCCGTGACCCCATCCCCTGTCTGGAGGGAGAAGCCGCCAGTCCCTGCTTCAGCCTCGCCCGTATGAAGACCCAACGGACAAAAAAGAAGACCCCCTCCTTCCTTTGTCCCGGGGATAAGGTGTGGCTGTTCTGCCAAAATATACCGTTTTAAAATCCCCAGCTACAAGCTGGGTCCCCGTTTTTAGGTCCCATTGAAGTCTGAGGCGCATTAATCCCTGTGGCCTACAAGCTCCCGGGTCCCTCCGACCATGCGCATCCCAAACTCCTTCCATGTCTCCCTACTGAAGCCGGTCACCCATAACCACTTCTATCGGTCCGTGGTTACCCTGTCTCACGTAGCTGATTCCACCAATATTTTTTGCCATCAAAGAGATTTTGGACACTAAGACGGTTCGGGGGAGATGATTTTTTTTGGTGGACTGGAAGGGGTTTGGGCCAGAGGAAAAGTCGTGGGAGCCGGAGGAAAACATCCTGGATAGGGGACTTTTATCTAAGTTTACTCGGGCCAGAAAGAGGGGGAGGCCTAAGGGGGGGGGGGGTACTGTTCGGGTTGTCCCTGCGACCCTGGTGTCGGTAGCAGGCACACCCGCAACGCCGCAGAACCCCCTCTGCTGCGGCCATGCCGCGGCCCGACGCTCGGGCCGCGGACACCCCAGCACGTCTGGGGTGCACTTACCCGTCCACGCTCCTGGTCCCGTCCTGGCGCGCGCTCCTGCTGCCGGCCGGGTGCACGCGCACCCTCTAGTGCGCATGTGCGGCACTGCCGGGAGATTTAAAGGGACAGTGCGCCGGTGATTGGTTTCTCACCGGGCACGGACCCTATTTAAGCCCTGCCTCTTCCCACACCTTTGCCGAATCGATAGTGCCTTGTGCCTGGAGAGGAAAACGTTCCCAAAAATGTCTTGTCCCGTTTACTGTGTACCGTACCTTCTGCCTCCGTCCCTTGACCACGAACCATTGCCGCCTGCCCTGACCTTCTGCCTGTCCCCGACTACGAGCCTGCTTCACGAATTTGTACCATGCAACACCTCGGCTGCCACCGCAAGCAAGTCACGTCAGGGGTAGCGACCTGGTAGTAACCCGCCGCGGCAAGTCCATCCCGCTTTGCGGCGGGCTTTGGTGAAAACCGGACCTACTTAGATTTCGTTCCCTGGCGTGGCTTACGTCATCGCTTGTGGTGGTCCAGAGGATCCACTACCACATCCGTAACACCTCTATTGGTTTTAACAAATCCTCAATTTACTTCTGATTCACTGAATCTTTGAGAAGCAAAAAGGAATATTAGTCAAGCCAACATCGCTCATCTACATACGCCGTTTTGGGGTTTTGCCCCTCATCCGTGTAGAGCAGAGCGATACTGGCTTGACTGGGTGGGAGGCACCCTGAAGCAACCTTTTTGCTTCTCAAAGATTCAGTGAATCAGAAGTAAATTGAGGATTTGTTAAAACCAATAGAGGTCGGAGTGAGCTTCCCAGCTCCTTTCCCATAATGCCTTGTGATATGCAGATGCTTAGTAGTGGGCTAAAAGGCAATCAAAACACTACACACCTTAACTGGTGCTCTCCATAAGGAGAGATGTTCCCCTTATTTTTCCATCTACATAGACATATGTAGATGTAGATGTAATTTCTAATGGTGTCATTCATTGTACCATAGAAAATACTGATAAACTGCAAAAAAATTATAAGTAGGGCAAAATGTGAAAAAACATACTAGCGCCACGTTTGTGGGGGTTTACATTTTATGGTGTTCACTCATTAGTAAAAATGATGTGTTATCTGTAGTCTGCAGGTTTATATGGTTCCTGCAATACTAGCAGGATATTAGCATGCACTAAAAGAGACATGGATTTTTGTAGCAGGGATGTCATACTATTTCTCTATAAAGCATTGCACAGTCTCACTCCGGGCTCCAACTTATAGAAAAGATGTAGTGGAGCTGGAGAAAGTGCAATGACGAGCAACCAAGCTAATAAGGGGAATGGAGCATCTTAGTTATGAGGAGAGCTTAAAAGAATTAAATTTATTTAGTCTTTAGAAAAGACAGCTATGGAGAGACATGATTAATTTATATAAATATACAAATGGTTACTAAAAAATACTAATCTGTGGAATAGCCTGCCTGAGGAGCTGGTCACAGCAGGAACAGTTGAGGCTTTCAGGAAAGGCTTAGATAACTACATGAAACTAAAATATTAACACTTATGTAGTCGTATAAAATTCTAGATCCACTCTAATGGCAATTTTGGGATCAGAAATTAAATATTCATTTAAGGCAGATTGGTTGCTTGCCCTATGGGATCCAAGTTTTTATCCGTAAGGGAAACAAAGCTTAAACATTTCCCTATCCCCCTTCCTTCATCCCCATCTTTCCCCACCCTTGATTGAACTTGATGCACATACGTCTTTTTTCAACCATATTATGTAACTATGTAAGCAAATAAGTAGGGTTTTAGTTCTGTTGTAGCATCAGAACATTGTGATATACCATCCTTAATCACCACTATTGTCAGGTATGTATATACTCTTCTACTATTCAGGGTGTTCTTTCAACGTTTTCTGGTAAGTAACTTTATTGTTTTTTATTGTTAGTTAGAGCCAGTTTTTGTTCTTTGATTACAGGTGTACCCATTGATGATTATGCGACCTGGGAGGAAACACATCTGGGGTGTAACATTGCTATCTGTGTTTGGTTATTACTTGAACATATATATATATCGTTATTCTTGTTGGGCCTGTGTTTGATCTTTATGTGACCATATATGTACTGACCATCTGGCTTTAATTTCATTGCATGTACACATATTGATAATTTCTTATATGTATTTTTTGGCCATAAGCTATCTTCTATTGACGTTTAGTGATGAATTGTTCAAGGGGGGCATTTTTTTACCCTGTATGTGTATGATATGTTCTGTCTCTGATATAATTATTAGGGATCTTTTCAGGGTATACTAGATTTGTGGGGTCGCCCCATTCGGTGCAGTTCCCCGCTAAGAGCCCTTTAGGGAAAATTGGTAGTAGGGACAGAATAGGATTTCTATATGGTTCCCTATTTTTCTGGTTGTTAACAATATGTTTGGTATGTTAAGACTAGTCCCTATCAGCTTGTCCATTTTTATGTCACTTTAAAATATGTTGTGACATTCTTTTTAAAATTTTATTTAAAGGTTAAATTAAAAAGATAGGGGGTTTTTTTGGATTTAGAAAATTTTGAATTCTTTACCTCAATGGGCCCCCCTTTTTAGAAATTTTTAGAAAGCATAAAAAAAATCCAAGCATTTTCGATTTTTTTAATTCTCTGTGACCAATAACTTATTGGACCTGAGTGAGGGTGCATTTTTTGGGGTTGAAGTGTACTTGTTATTGGTACCATTGTGGGATAAATGTCTTTTTGGCCACTTTTATTTAAATTTTAGGGTATCGGAAAATAAACCCCAAAAACACGAACTTTGGCATTTGGAATTTTTTTCTTCTACTGTGTTCAGCATACACATTTAAAAATTTATCTTTTTAAAAGATTGGACTTTTACGGAAGTGGAGATACCAAATATGTGTAACTTTTTTATTATTTTTTTTATTTATTTGTAAAATGGCAAAAGGGGGGTTATATGAACTTTAATTTTTTTTTTTTTACTCAACCCCTAAGGGGCATATCCATTAGTACACCCTTCTGCTTTTTATAAAAAATGCAGAAGGATAAACAAAAAAGGTGCAGGAAGTGGTAATAAAGGAGACGTAGCAACGATAGAAGCCTTCACAAGGCTTTTAGTCACATGTTAACTGATTGGAACCCTGCGTTCTCGCTGTGGGGGTAACGATCGGAGTTAGAAAAGTTGCACAGCAACATTTCTTATTCATTCACAGCAACATTTCTTATTCTTTTCTTATTAATTTGCTGTGGTTGTGATAGCCGTGGCATCTAGAGGATTAATCATTGGGGAATTAAATTGGCTCCGTTTCCTGCTGTTACTGTTGGCTGTCAGCTGCAATTAGCAGCTGACACCAGCCTTCTATTTAGTAGGATTACTGAGTAAAAAGTAATAGGAGCACCATCTTGGTACACCCTTCTGCATTATCTATGTAATGATGAATGGTGTACAAATGATTGGGCCTCCTAGTGGTCAAGTATTCTAACAGGACTACAAGTATAAGTATAAAAATAAAAAAAGTTTTAAAAAAAAAATATTAAATGTTCAAAACCAAAAAAAGGAATCTCTATTTATAACTATAATTGGAAAAACAAAAAAGTTATTTGTCTCAGAAAATGATGCTGCAGCAAAAAGTTGAAAATTAGAGAAAAGAGAACTTTATAAAAACGCTACATGTTTGTTATCACATGAATCATAATGACCTTCAGAATATAGATAACACGTCATTAGTACTGAACATTGATCTCCCTTAAAACAAAACCTCTGTAAAAATGGCGTAAATACGTTTTTTCACATACCACCCTACTTACAATTTTTGAAGGGGTTCCCAGTACGTTATATGTTAATGGCACTATTAAAAAGCACATCTTGTCCCACCAAAAAACAAGCCCTCATACAACTATGTAGAAAGAAAAAGAAAAATTCATGGCTCCTGGAAAGCCGGGAGGGAAAACAAACACAACCAAAATAAAAAAGGTTTGGTCGTTAAGGGATATATTGGATTTTAGGAGTTAATTCGATATAGGAATATTCTGGTTTTAGTAATTAAATAGAATTCCTTGTGTTAGATATACTGAGAGAAAATATTTATATTAAACTTGTACTTTAAAATTGAATGTAAATGTAGAAACTATAAGTATGGCTTTTTGGTCAGCTTCTATGATCAGTTTTAATTGGTATAATCAAAGGCTATCTGCCTTTCTAATTAGGATGTACAGAGATGGGTCAACTGCCTTAAAGGGGCTTTGCCACAATCTCATTTCATACCTCCTGCATCCAGCTCTTCAGCTCTGTGTGCTCAGAAGGGGGCGTATGTGATTTGTTTGAATTGCATATCATGTGACCCTGCAGGATGACATCACCATGTCTTTCCTCTCTTTAGTCAAAGAAAGGTATGTTTATGTGTAGAACTGTAAGTAGCTACATTGTAGCTCAGAGGTCAAACTTTTGCCTCCAGGCACAAAGGTCCTCGGTTCAAACCTGTCGATTTTATTTCTCTTTATCAATGCACATACCTCATTGAGGTTTCTTTTTTAATTTATTTGCACTGTTTGATTAATTACTAAGGAGAACAGAGGACTGGAGTAGAATGACAGCACCTAGAGTTTGAACACTCAGTAGTTGCCTGAGAGGAGAGGTGATATCTGAGCATGTGATGTCTGAGCATGTCCCCTGGAGACAAGCTTTAAACAATGGATCACTAAAGGAGCAGCTAAGACCAAAAAACGGTCCAGAATTTTTAATAATGATGAATGGTGAAAATGTTTATTATTTAATTTACAAACTTCCCATGTTAATTTTACTTCGTGGCAAAACCCCTTTAAGACAGATTTCCCCATTTGATCAGGATGTACACAGAAGGGTTTATTGCCTTAAAAAAGGTTTCCACATTTGATAAAGAGTGACAATAACTCTCTACTCTGTGTAATTTGAGGGGAGTATTTCGGGGAGTAATTGCGCTGCAAAACACCCGAAGTATGCACCACAAATGCAGTAAAGTATTAGCACTCATTGAGTGCTATGATGCTACAGCGTATTCCCCAGCACGTACTGAACGTCTGGAGAAAGAAGTGACAGGTTGGATGGCGGCCAGGACGGAGCACTACAAAAGTATGTGCTGGCCAGCACACACTTCTAAAACAGCAGGCGTATAGTAGCACACACAGTACGCACCACTATACAAGCGGCTTTACAAGCTATTGTTTATATATGTATTTTCTATTATTGTTTTTATAAGCTTTTGCTGTATATTTCTTTGCTGGGATTTTACCCATATTATACTACTTTCATTTTAGATATTATATAATATTTTTATATAGATTGCTGCTGGCGTGCTGTCTTTGCTGAATGTCACCTTAGAATCTAGGTGAGAATATTGTTATTGTTCAATATTATTATTCTTCAATATAAATTTTATTAATAAAAATTTATATTTCTTACCCTTTCAATAAAAGGTTTTTACAATATATTTTCTGTATAAATTGCTCACAGTTGCTGTCGTTCCGTAGAACCTTTACTATTTACTTCTAGAGGATACAAATCTGTTCTAGTTATGTAATGGACACACAAGTGTATGGCTTAGTACAAGACACAGCTCTGATAACTGTACAGTAACTGTAATAAGCCATGTATCTGTGTGTCCATCCCATAAGAGTAAACAATGAATTTATCTCTTAACCCCTTAAGCCGAACGCCTGAAAAGTAGTTAATGACCAGAACATTTTTTTCGTTTTTGTCTCCTTGCGTTTCAACAGTTGTAACTTTTTTATTTTTTCAATGACGCAGTTATATAAGGCCTCGTTTTATTCGAGACAAGTTGTACTTTATGGGGGAATAGTTTAAGTTCACTTCTAAATAATTGCAGTAATTTTTTTTATTTTTTTTTTTTACACCATTCATATTTCACACTTAATAACTTGTTAGATTAATTCAACGGGTTTTTTACGGTCGGTGGTTTACCTAATATGTGTATTTTTTTTTTGTCTGTGTAATTTGACATTATTTTATAAATATTTAGTTTTATTTTATTATTTTATTGTTTTTTCTTACACTTTTTCTGGTTTTTTTTACTTTTTTTTTACTCCAATGAAGGGAGAACTGTTTTACATTTTTTAATTTTTTTTTTTTACACTTAGTAATGTATTAGCATATTCATATATGCTAATACATTCTAATCTGTGTCACATTGGACACAGGCATGATCTGGACACACACAGTTGGGGTCCGGTCACTGCTTCATACACAGACACTCTGGGCAACTCTAGGTCCCCAGGGCTGACTGTTTCAGCCGATCCCCCCAGCTCTGTTGGGTCACCGGGTGTTCCGATCACCCGACAGAGCAGGGGAACCCTTTGATTGCGCTGCAGTGACGATCCGCCGCAATCAAAGGGTTAAAGCACTGGGTTGCGGAGGTTTCCGCCACTCCCCGGTGCTAGCAGGAGATGCTCTGGGATCAGGGCTGTGTAGTACAGCCCCGATCACAGCGTAGTTACGGCGCCGGGCGCCACAAACTCCGATGTCTGCAGCGACACCAAAAGACGTCGCTGCAGACGAACGACCCGCACCAGCCGCCGCCAAAAGACAGTGCATGGTCGTTAAGGAGTTGAAGTGGTTGTTTCCTTTCACTGATTCATCTTACCTCAGTCATGTTTTCTTGGTTTCATTTTGAATTGAGGCTGCAGTAAAAGCCAGGTCTGTAGCTATAGCAACCAGTGCTGACAGCCTATCACAAGATTGAACAGGTCTTTTAGCTATATGACCTGAGGACTATGCAGCCCATACAAGGGGAATCTAAGAATAGGTAAACACGGGTTAAAAGACATATAGCAAAGTGACTTTTTTTTTTGAAAGATCTTTTAAAAAAAAAAAAGCAATCCTTGTGGTAAAACCCCTTAAAATCTTTAAGCACAAATAATTGATATAGTCTAATACAAATTGTATAACTTTTCATTAGTGAAAGTAATTTCCCAGTTAAGGGGAGTTTACATCCCAGATATATATATTTGTGCACACGTTTTCAAGATAGGTGCTGGGGCCCGGAGGGGGTCTTGCATCATCGACTTTTTTTGCCAAATCATATATTTTTCTCAAAAAATTTTATCTACTATCTATCTATCTACTATCTATCTATCATCTATCTATCTATCTATCATCTATCTATCTTTAAGATCTATCTGTTTAGATAGATAGAGAGATAGATAGATAGATAGATAGATAGATAGTATACGATTTGGCATAAAAGTCTGATAGATGCAAGTCCCTCCTCCTGGACCAGCACCTATCTTGAAAACGTGTGCACAAATCAGAACAAGAGGTTGACGAACTCCAATTTAGGAAATAGGAGTGCGTCCCAGAGATGGAAGTTTAACCAATGATACAAACGTGATGTGATCCTAAAGAAAGGCTCTTGCAAAACAATAACAGATATTTTTTTTTTTATCTCATAGAATACACAATGGGTTGCAAAAGTATTCATAGCCTTTCAACTGTTCCTCATTTAGAAATGTTAGACTAGGTCTACACGGCATTGGACAAAAAACTCACTGAAAACCAAATCCTAAAACCGTTCATAAAACTGAGTTTTTTGTCCAGTGCCTGTCAAAAACAGCTAAAAAAAATAAAAAATTTTTGCAGAAATGCACAGCATGAATTGCTGTGGTTTTCTGAAAAAAAAAAGCACCCAAAAATACGGCAAAAAATATCTGCCGCTTTACATAGACTTCAATAGTAAATTTTCTGTCCTGTTCTAGAGCAGAAAAGAGCTGAAAAAAAATGTTCTGTGGAGACTACAGAACGTTTATACTATTAAAGACTATGGGACCTGTTTTCAGTCGTTTTTCAGCAGTTTCAGAAAACAAAAAACACCAAAAAAAGACCGAAGATGTGTGTAGTGGAGACATAGTCTGACAGCCACAAACTTAAATGTATTTTAGCGATATTTTATGTGATAGAGAAACACAAGGGAGCAAAATTTTGTGAAGTGTAAAGAACATGCTTTTCCAAATTTAAACAAATTAAAAAGCTGAAAAGTGTGGCGTGCATATGTATTCAGCCCTCCCGAGTCTATACTTTGTAGGACCACCATTAGCTGCAATGACAGCTGCAGTCTATTGGGGTATGTCTCTACCAGCTTTACAGATCTAGGGGCTGGAATTTTTGACCATTCTTCTTTGCAAAATAGCTCTAGCTCAGTCAGATTGGTTGACGAACATTTGTGAACATCAATTTTCAAGTCGTGCCACAGATTCTCAGCGAAATTTAGGTCTAAATGTTGACTGGGCCATTTTAACACCTGAATGTGCTCTGATTTAAACCCTTCCATTGTAGCTTTAACTGTTTAGGGTTGTTGTCCTGTTTAAGGTTAACCTTCTCCATAGTCTCAAGTCTTTTGCAGCCTCCAACAGGTTTTCCTCCAGGATTATGCTGTGTTTAGTTCCATCCATCTTCCTATCAACTCTGAGCTTCCCAGTCTCTGCTGAAGTAAAGCTTCCCCACAGCATTATGCTGATACCACATGCTTCACAGGGGGAATGGTGTGTTCAGGATGACGTAGTGTTGGCTTTCCTCCTCACTTAACATTTGGCATTTTGGTGTCATCTGAGCAGAGCACCTTCTTCAACATCTTTGCTGTGTCCCCTATATAGCTTTTTTTCAAACCGCAAACAGGACTTCTTATGGCTTGCTTTTCTTTCTGCCACTCTTCCATAAAGAGCAGATTCTCCCACCTGAGCTGTGGATCTCTGCAGCATCTCCAAAGTGACCCTGGGTCTTTTGGCTACTTTTCTGATTGGTGCACTCCTTGTCTGAGCTGTCAGTTTAGGTGGACTGCAATGTGCAGTGTGCAGTGTGCTATGCTCCTTAAATTTATAAATGATGGACTAAACAGTGCTCTGTGAGATTTTCAGAGGTTGGGTTATTTTTTATTTTTTTTTTTAAACCTTATCCTGCAATACACTTTGCTACAACTTTATCTCTCAGCTATCTGGTGTGTTTTTTGGTTTCATGATGTTGTTTGTTCACTAATGTTTTCTAACAAACCTCCGAAGCCTTCACAAAACAGCTGAGAATAAATGACATACAGATGAAATCTATTTACTAATTAGGTGATTCCTAAAGGCATTTAGTCACATTGGATTGTATTTAGGGGTATCAGAGTAGAGGTGACTGAATACATATGGATTCCACACTTTTCCCTTTTTTTAATTTCCAAAAATTTGGAAAGGCGTGTATTATATTCTTTAGACTTCACAAATATTTGCTACTTTGTATTATTATATCACATAAAATGATGTTTGTGGTAGTGACAATTAAAAATAAGGAACTGTTCAAAGGGGTATGAACACTTTTATAACCCACTGTATAAACAGTTAAATCACATTATTATGACTACCAGGTAACATCCAGAGTAAGTACTAGCAGTAAGAACAGCAGCTAGACAAGCTAGAAATTACTCAGTTAGGTCCTGGTAGATATCTGGAACCATGCTGGCTTCAGTGCATCCCACAGTTGGAGGATGCATTAGAGAGGATCCATAGAGTAAACATAACTATCAGGTTAGTCCCCACAGATGCTTAAATTTGGGTTCCAAATATCGGCAGTTAGGGGGTCAGAGTAGTACTTGGGGTTCTTGGCCATACTCTTCCAACCATTATTGGACATTTCTAGGCTTATGATATGTCACATTGTCTTGCTAAAAGATCTCATGCACCTCAGGGAATATATGGTTGTATTTGATCTGCAAGGAAGGATTTATACCCAAATTGACTGAAAATGCCTTCCACATGGATGAGTGGCCTAGAGAATGCCACAAAAACATTCCCCCGATCATAACACTGCCACTACCAGTTTGTGTTCTTCCAGCAATGATTGCAGGGTCTTTGTCCTTTGAAGTTTTTTGTCTAATATGCCAACATGCATCTGTTTGGTTAAGCAGAAAATTTGACTTATTGGGGAAGGCAACCTTTTGCCAATCAGCAGAAGTCCAATACCAATACTTTGGTTAAATCTGAGGACTTTTCTGCCACTGCAACGTCATTAACAGAGGCGCAGTGAGCTTGGGAGGCCCATTTGCAGCGAAGTTCACCGTGCGTTGTTTTAACACACATCGGGCAGCCCCCCCAGTTCATTTTGACTATGAGCCGCTGCCTGTAGT